>JAJMDH010000088.1:409794-495281 GCA_030573455.1 Hanseniaspora pseudoguilliermondii | reverse complement strand
CTGTCTTAGTTAGAGGTCAAGACTTCAAGCCAGCCTTTGAAGTTGCTCCAGATTGGGAATCTTACGCTTACACCAAGTTGGATGTTTCCAAGGAAGAAGACAAGAAGTTCATTGAAAACATGTGGGCTTGGGACGAACCAGTTGTCGTTGACGGTGTTTCCAAGGAAATCGCTGACGGTAAGGTTTTGAAATAAGCTTATTATATCTTTTGAATACTTTATATATATAATTCTTTTAGAAAACTACACTTTCAGTGACTTCTATATTGTTTTTTAACTATTATATTTAAGCTTGAGTATTACTCTATAGCGTATATCTTGTCAATGGATTGAGCAATGTGTAGCGTTGGCCTATTTCTGTATGAATCCTCGTTCAAGGATACTTTCCAGTGCTAATTCATACTCTGATTTTTTTTTGGTTGTAAAAAAAAAAAACTGAAACCAAAACAAGCAACACTTTTCCTTACTTACCCTTCAAAAAATGTATGATATACAAACATTTTAAAACAAAAATTCTTCCTAGATACACCACAATATAACGCCCCAAAAACATAACTGCAGTCGACATGAGTGTAACCAGCTTGTATAACTCTAAGGACTTTCTTTTAGTCTCTCTTCCACAAAACGTTGAGCCAGCCAATGGCTCAAATGCCACCTCCTTCTTTGAAAGCGATTTATACAACGGTATTTGTTACACTGCCAATTTTCAGCTTCCTATATTCAAAATAGGATCCTTGGATGAGCTGGTAACGGAAAGTGAGGAGCTGGCCAGAATAGACAACTCCACTGAGCAAGTTGTAGGAAAAATCATAGAGCTTTCACAATCCACCGGAGATTCAAAGACCCACAAAACCTTATCCATAGACCATCAATCCTTGCCTGAATTTCTAACCAACTTCAAGTGGGATGCCAAGAAGTTCAAGCTAGACAAGTCCATACAGGAGCTTATCAATGATATCAATAGTGACACTGTTCAGTTGGATACCTATTTGAAGGCAACAGCCCAAAGCTATTCAACAGCTAAGCAACAGTTGCAACAAAGCGAAAGAAAGAAAAACGGTGATTTATCAGTTAAGTCTTTATACAATGTTGTTGGCAAGGATGATTTCATCACAGATTCTGAGTATCTAACCACTGCTTTGGTTGTTGTTCCTTTGTCTCAAAGAAAGCAATTTTTGAACCACTATGAAACCTTGTGTGAAAATGTAGTTCCAAGATCAGCCACAAGTCTAGCTGAGGATTCAGAGTACGTTTTGTTCAATGTCCATCTTTTCAAGAAGTCCTTGCATAAGTTCCAACAAGCTTGTAGAGAGAACAAGTATATTCCAAGAGACTTTTCTTATTCTGAAGACTTGGTGGAGAGTAGCAAGAAGGAGTATGAGGATAGTGTCAGAGTTGAGCATCAACTAAAGCAATCCTTAAGTAGATTGATCAAGTACTCTTATAGTGACTGCTTCATCAACTGGATACATATCAAGTGCTTGAGAGTGTTTGTTGAAAGTGTTTTGAGATATGGATTGCCTCCTGTGTTCAACACCAAGATCATTGCTGTTCCAAGCAAGTTCAAAAGCAAATGTAAAAACGACCTAGTTGAAAACTTTGGTTACTTAGGTGGAAATGCATTCGCCAAGGACCTTAAGACAGGTAAGATCAAAACTAACGATACAAGCTTGCACGAGTATGCATCTTTGGTAGATACTCAATATGAACCATTTGTTTTGTATTCTATAGAACTATAAATGTCTTTTTTTTTAAAGCTATTTTTAATGATCTTTTTTAAATTATTGTTATTTTTTTTTTTTATGTATATGAAGTTTACTCCTAAGTTAAGATTAGACTTCAAAATTGGCCATAAACGTCGTTCATCGGAGCTAATTAGCAAAAGGTAATATTCATGTTTTAAAGAATATATATCAACGTATTTACAGATCTAACTTTTGATTAACGATTTCAATGAATCCATTCTGAAGCACTTGTGTTTCAAACAGTTCGCTACTTGAAGGTGTATTTTTCAAGATGTACTGAATATCAGCTTTCAACTTCTGGTTTTTCTTTTCTGTGAAGTTATATTTATTCAAGTACTTGTTCATCAAATAGTAGTTACCACTCAACTTCAATGCCTTGATTATCCCCAAGTAAATCACCTTGTTGTCTCTATTGGACAACACAAACTCTTGTACCTTGAAGGCCTTGAATACATAGTTTAGCATTTGAGAGTAGCATTTCAAATTTTCCGTTGATTTGTCTCTTAGTTCAAACATTTTGTTCAGCAAGTAAGGCAAAAGCTTTATGTTGTTGCCAATAAATCCAGGATTGATATCTATAATGAACTTCATCTCATCAAAGCTCTGCAACTTATCAACTATGGCATTGTAAACTTCCTCATCAACTGTGTTGAACTTGAAAGCTGAAACGACACCAGACAACATGGCAGGATCATCAATGTTTCTGATGTAGTTTGCCAAATGCTTGCTCCTTGGCAAGTATCCATTGTGATGCATTATTTGCTGTAAGCTGTGATATGCCTTTCGGTGGTTGCCTATGTTGACATTGAAGTCCATGACAAACGATAGGAAATTGCTCGATATACCAAGCCCGTCGATGTTCACTTTGGTTAAGTTAGAAAAGTATTGGTTGCAAAAAGACGTAACAACACTGTTGAATGTCTTCTGAGATTCATCTGCATTGATCAGGTTTTCCCTGTATAGCAAATTCAAAAAGGAGACAAAAAAGTCACTTAACTTTGATGTTTCTGGAATCCCATTGAACAAGTGCTTCAAAACAGATTGATGAATGACTTCTTGGCTTTTCAAGTAGAACTCTTTGTCCTTTATCAGAAATAGAAAAAAATCAATAAAGGAGTCAGTGTCAAAATGGTCAGCAATCAATTTCTTGGAGATACAGTTAGCAATGATCGTATCCAGCAGTTGTTCTGTTATTTCAACATCCACAAATGGATGTAAGTTCAAGTGGCCTTCGAATTTATTGTTGGATAAGTCAATTGCATCAACTTGTGAATCGTCTAATCTTTCGTTAAGTGCAACAAAGTTCTTTCTGATTAGGGACTCTTGGAGAGTGGCAATCCATCTAGGGTAACTAGCTGAGTTCACATTTGCTGAGATGACTCTGTTATCGATTGCCAGTGTTTGAAACCCATTTGGTTTATGAGTCTTCGGATCTCTGGTAGTTGCATGGAAAATTGGATTTCCACCTGCCAAATGTCTCTGGTGAAAGTTCTTGGTGTATGCAGAGATCAGATGGTTGTCGGTAGGAATATAAAAGGGACTATAAATTTCAGTTGGATTGAAATTCAAATATAGATTTGGGAGTTTGTTGCTATAGTGAACTCTACATAGTCTGTTAAATGAAGCAATCTCTTGATTGCTGGACAGTTTCAGGAGCATGTTGATAATACAACTGGAGTATGCTTGCTTTGTATCAATGGGGGTCTTCTCTTTTATGTATATCAACTGAGCCTAAAGAATACTTTGAATGAAAGAAAAAAAATCATCTGTGAAATTTTTTTTTTTTTTCTTGGCTAAATTCAGATGGGGGAAAAGAAACGAATGAAGGCACCTTCAAACTGCTGATTGCACGTGCACTCTTATTAATTATATTTAAAAACATAAACGTACAAGAAGCATTCAAGGCTTCTACAATATATACAGCCATAACATTGGAATCAAACTTAAAAGCAGCGCAAATACAACTGCATGACATAAGCTTAGTCTAAAAAACTAGGCAGACTATTCAACCCAAAGTCTTCTGTTGTCAAAGCTCTTACTTCATGTTTTTGACTTGATGGAAGTCTTCTATACTCCTTGACCATATTATTCACAGCATTTCTACATATTTCCTTCAAATCAGAGCCTGAGTAGCCACTTGTATATTCTGCTATTAGCTCAATTGACAATCCATCTTCTAGGGGGATATTTTGAATGTACAAAGAAAGTATTTTTTCCCTGGCTTCTTTATCTGGCAACCCAATCTTGTATTGCTTGGGCATTCTTCTTAAGAATGCTTCATCAATGTCCGTTCTTCTGTTGGTAGCACCCATCATCAAGATTCCACCATCTGTTTCCAGCCCATCAATCAAGGATAAGAACTCAGATTTCATTTTGGAAGTCACTTCGTGGTCTGTGTTGCTTCTGGTCTTGAACACAGAATCTATCTCATCAATGAATATAACACATGGTTTTAATCTATCTGCTACAGTAAACAGTGCCTTTACAAGCTTACTGGATTCTCCGTAGTATGAGGATAAAAGTGTTGATATGCTTATGTTTATGAAGGCAGCGTTGCATTCAGTAGCAACAGCTTTAGCTGTCAGCGATTTACCTGTTCCAGGAGGACCGTAAAGCAACACACCTTTTGGGGCTTCTAGCAACCCATTTTCAACTATATGTCCAAATCTTTCTTTCAAGTCATTGTTCAAGTGTTTCTTGTCAGTGCCATATTCTTGTAATGGAATGATAACATTTTCATACAGGTCTTCAAGGATATCATCAATACCGGCAATGTCTTTAAATCTGGTACTTTTTGCATTAGGAATAAAGACATCAGCCAAAATCTTCTTTTCATAGGTGTTCAAGTTCTGTAAGTTCTTTGCCAAATCAGGATTGTCTTGAAGAATTCTTCTGACATTGTGGTCGCTCTTGGCTTGGGCCTTTTTGTCAAAGTTTGCGCCAATGGCATCAGGAGATGGCATGGTCATCAGGTAATATGTACTGACAATTGTACCTGCAATGATAGCGAACTCAGTAAGCTTCTTAGAATCTATATTGAACATAATCTTAGATATTTTGTACTATCTATTTGAGTAATGATATTTTTATTCTTTGGTTTGGGTGATTATAATGAAATCCTTCCTTTTTTTTATGGAATCAGTCTTTGTTATGAAGACAAGCGTTAAAATAACCACAGAGCAAAAATGAGATCAAAGATGGGGGAAAGAAAAAAAAAAATTTTTTTTTTTTTGGTAAAAAGCTTATCAGTTTCTTTACTGAAATAAGTATCTTGACAAGTTGTAATCAATTACAATGTACGTTATATAGAAGGAATGTTTAGCTGAAATATGAATACATGAGTCTGTATAAAATTTTGTGTTTCCACTGGAATAGTTGAGCCAAATAGGTTAGTATGTAGAAGCTGTGTTCCAAAGAAAACCAGTTGTGCTTCTTTTTTTTTTTTTCGGAGAAGTTCTTGCAGTGTAGCGGACCTAAGTTTTATCGCAATCGTATCGCAATAAGCTGCACACACCTTTGAAGTACCTGACTGTTGATATATGAGCTAAGCATAGTAAAATTGCTGAAATTGCTGATAAAATCACCAATGGCGATACGTATGGCGCAAAAAGTGCAAAGTCTATTACTATTGTCAGTACTGCTAGTAATGCACTAACAAACCTTAGAATCAAGTATGAATTCAAAATGACGGATATGTTTTTATTGGTGGTATGAATCTCTCTTGGCTTATGTTTGAACAATACATACTCATGTTTACTAAAGGTTTGTCGTAGAGAAACAAGTGCAATAATTACCAGTCCACAAAAAACACAGTTCAAGACATGGAAAATCAATGCGCCTGAAAAGCCATTGTTTGCAGGCACTTGTAAAAAGGGCTTGTACTTGCTGAATGAATACAGATTATAAGCTGAAGAAAGCTCTATTAGACTTTCAAGCGAGATACTGGTTCCCCCATCCGCTATTAATTCAACTTCCCCTAATTTTATAGCATTTTTCAGTATTTGTACATCGATTTCTATAATCTCATTGAATAGAAGATTCAAGTATTGTGGCTGCTTCATGTATAAAAACAATGTATTGTCATAGCCAACCTTACTGTTTGAACATACATCTGTGTTGTTGCTTGTTATGCAGTAGTTGAATATACTGTATGATATGTCATTTACCTTGGCTAATCTGAAAAAGCCGTTGAAGGGCATTAATTTGGTTGATAAACACACAAGCAAATTGAACAAGAATGTTGAACATAAAAGAAAGAGTATGATGTAATAAAAGTTCAGCATAGTCAAATAACAACCTTAGTTGTGGTGTACATTCACAATGCTGTTACAATTATCATAAACTGTTTCTTTTTTTTTTTTTTGTTATTGCTTTCTGTCGTATCTATTGATATCGGTTTGTTTTTGGGATTTCGAACGAATTTAGAACATGTCACGTGTGTTAGTTTCTTTTTTTTTTTAAAAAACAATTTTTTTTTTTTATTTCCTCTGTAAAATATTTGAAAAGATTGATGAAACATTGAACAAATTTATATGTGTTTTCCTAGTGTATCATTATTTTAATTTAGACAAGTAAATAATCCTTTAAAGGCACCATTCAACAAAACATTAGAACTATTACAATGGCTATAACTGCAGGTCATGGTAAAGTGAAAAATAACAAAAAAATCAAAGGAGTAAATCCATTCAGAAACAAACTCAAGAACCAACAACACGATAAGAAAAAACCTGTAATATTTAAAGATTTTGAAGAAGACGATGAACAAGATGAGTTTCTGGACAATTTAGTACAAGCAGAGGATAAGTCACCTACCTACCACAAGCTGACCAAAGACGAATTGAAAGCAAGAGCTGATGAGATATTGGAAAAGCAAAGAAAAAAGCTTCCTGTTTATCAGAACAAAGATGAAATCATGACTTATATCAAGAACAACCAGGTCACCGTTCTGATTGGTGAGACAGGTTCGGGTAAGTCCACCCAAATTCCACAGTTTCTTATAGAGTCTGTGGGCAAGGGAAAGAAAATTGCAGTCACCCAACCAAGAAGAGTTGCTGCTATTTCCCTGGCTGGAAGAGTGGCTGCTGAATACGGATGTATCATCGGTGATGAGGTTGGTTACAGTGTCAGATTTGACAACAGAACACACGACAAAAATACCAAGTTGAAGTACCTGACTGATGGTATGTTGCTGAGGGAACTTATGATGGATAAGAAGCTATCACAATATGAATATCTAATAATTGATGAAGCTCATGAAAGAACCATTCTAACTGATTTGCTGCTGGGATTTATCAAGGGATTGTTACATGGATCAAGAAAGAATGACCTCAAAATCATTGTGATGTCTGCAACCCTGCAAGCTGATAGATTCAGTAAGTTTTTCAATGATGCTCCTATATTGTTTGTCAAGGGTAGAACCTATCCTGTTGAGAATTTCCATTTATCGGTCAAGGATTCAGAAGATCAAACGGATATGGTTGAATCAATGATCAGATCAGTAATACAAGTCAACAGCAGTGAACCCTTTGGAGGTGATATTCTATGTTTTTTACCTGGTCAAGAAGAAATTGATAAGGCAGTTGCCATATTACAAAAAATCAGTCCTATACTAAAGGACAGTTATGTTAAGCAGAAGTTGAAAATCCCTGAAATAGTCCCGCTTCCTTTATATGCAGCATTATCCCCAGCAAAGCAACTGTTGGTTTTCAATAAATTGAACGCCAACAAGTTTCAAAGAAAGATCATCTTGGCAACTAACATAGCAGAAACATCGGTTACCATTCCCGGTGTGAAGTATGTTATTGATTCAGGTCTGAGAAAGGTCAAGATCTGGAGACACGAGCTGGGACTGTCTACCTTGCTTACTGTTCCGGTTTCGAGAGCCTCTTGCCAACAAAGATCCGGTAGAGCTGGTAGAGAAAGCGAGGGTAAATGTTTCAGACTTTTCAAGGAGAACGACTTTGTTAATTTACCTCCGCAGTCTGAATCAGAAATCATTAGATGTGACATATCCAATCCATTGTTGATTTTGAAAAAAGTAGGTGTTAAGGACATTTTGAACTGGTCATGGTTGGAATCCCCAGGTAAGAATGCCATCGTCATAGGGCTTGAGGAACTGTACAGTCTGGGTGCCCTTAATGATAGCGGTGAGCTTACTGAAAAGGGTGAGAAAATGGCACTGTTACCGTTGGCTCCACACTTGAGTAATGTTTTACTGGAGGCCATGGAAAGAAACTGTATTTCTGCAGTGTTGGACATTGTGGCCTGTTTAAGTGTTGAGAACTTACTGCTGAATCCAAATCCAGATATAAGAGATACCGTGAATGAAAAGAGATACCAAAGTGCCACTTTAGGAAGAAGACACGGAGACCTAATAATGTTGAAAGAGTTCTATGATATATTCAATGGATTGGATTCTGTGCCTGAAAAGAAGCAATGGTGCCAAGAGATGAGCATAACTTATAGAGGGTTCCAAAATGTGATAAAAATCCGTAGACAGCTAAAGGATTACTTGAAGAAAATTGATGCCAATGTAGAAAAGAATGAGCAATTCAAGAACAAAAATAAAGCTTCCAGTGTTGATAACGACAGCGATGATGACTTTATAGACACAAATGACAAGAAAATAGATGTTGAGTCGATCCTGAAATGTTTCCTGTACGGGTTTGTCAAAAACACAGCCATAGGAATGCCTGATAGGTCTTATAGAACAACAACCACAGGTGAACCGATATCTATTCATCCATCATCGATGATGTTCTCAAAAAAGGACAACCCAGGTATAATGTACACCGAGTATGTGTTCACCTCAAAGGGGTTTGCCAGAAATGTGTCCAGAATAGAGTTGGAGTGGTTGCAGGAGGTAGCCATGGGTGTCAGGAAGTTTAAGTAAGATAGTTGTGCATTGCCAATTGTGGAAGATTAAGATATACTTTTGATGTCTTTTTTTCAACTTTTTTTTTTTTTTCACTGTGCATTAAGTTTTGGTTTTTATTTTTATTTTTTGTTATCGGTTAACGTTACCGATTGCCAAAAAAAAAGAAATCAGAAATCATACACGGTTGTATTTAAATAAGGAATGTTGTTGTGGAAAGCCTTCAGCAAAATGAGAGTAACAACTAAACCATTCAAATATATATAAACTAACCACTCTTTGCACTAAAATATGAAAATCACTGCAAGTTTGTTCAAAGCCAAGGCTCCTATTGACAAGTACTCCCTGTACGTGCCTACGACGGGGGTTTTCCCAAAGAAATTCGAAGTTGGATCATTTGCCACGGGTGTCAAGAAAAACGGAAACTTGGATCTGGGCATTATTGTTAACAGAAACACATCCAGAAAGAGCACTTCAAGTGCTGTGTTCACCACCAACAGATTCAAAGCTGCTCCCGTTCTCAAGTCCAAAGAGGTCTTGGAAAATAACAGCAACGAGGGGATCAATGCCATTGTGGTGAACTCGGGATGTGCGAACTCCATGACTGGTGAGGTGGGGATGAAAGATGCCGAAAAGATGTGTGAGTTGGTCAACAGCAAATTGAACTTGAACAATCAAACCCTTATCATGTCCACTGGTGTCATAGGTCAAAGGCTACAGATGGACAAGATTGCCAATGGTATCAGTAGCATCAAGTTCGGAGATGGATTTGAAGACTGGTTGAACATGGCCAAGTCCATCTGTACGACAGACACCTTCCCTAAGCTTATCAGCTCTCAGTTCAAGCTGCAGAACGGAAAGGTGTACACATTAACAGGTATTTCCAAGGGTGCTGGGATGATATGTCCAAACATGGCCACTTTGCTGGGATACCTGGTGACTGACTTGCCTATATCCACAAGGGGAATCAAGAAGATACTGTCTTTTGCTGGTGAAAGATCATTCAACTGTATTTCCGTGGATGGAGACATGAGCACCAATGACACCATTTGTATGATTGCCAATGGGGCTGTTGAGACTGATGTTGTTGACATTGACAGTCCTGACTTTGACAATGTGTGCAAGAATGTTACTTCATTTGCTCAGCAGCTGGCCCAACTTGTTGTCAGAGACGGTGAGGGAGCCACAAAGTTTGTCACTGTGAAGGTGACCAAGTCCAAAACCTTTGAGGATGCAAAGATCATTGCAGAGACCATTTCCAACTCTTCATTGGTCAAGACAGCTTTGTACGGTGAGGATGCAAACTGGGGAAGAATACTGTGTGCAGTTGGATACTCCAAGACAGAAAATCACGACTCGTTGGATGAGAGCAAGTTGAATGTGAAGTTTGTGGCCACTGATGGATCCACACCAAGTGAACTGCCACTGTTGATTAATGGTGTTCCCAACCTTGATGTTGATGAGGCCAGAGCATCTGAGATCCTGGCCTTGAGTGATCTTGAGATTGTTGTTGAATTGAACACCGGTGAGGAGGAGTGTAGCTTCTGGACATGTGACCTGACACACGAGTATGTGACCATCAACGGAGACTACAGATCTTAATTATATAGATTAGACTTGTCAAAGTTTATGGTAATGTTTCTTTTTTTAGTTGATTAAGAAAGATTTGGTTGGAAAAATCTGTTGCAAGTGATTTTATCACGTGAAACGATTGTCTTTTTTTCTATTTTCTTTCGTTGTTTTTTTTTTTTTATTTTAATTTTTTTTTTCCCCCCAATGATCCATTTTGAACGATTTTCAGATGTTTATTCAAATAAAGTTAAACTTGTAATCCATAAACCAAAAGATTCTTCTATACAAAGCGGCATTTACCACTAATAATGAACAACCAATTTGATATCAGACATGACGAGCTTGGATCGCCGGATATTGAGATCTTCAGACAAGTTGACATGTCAAAGCTGGGAACGCCAGAGTTTTTTATTCCTCCACAGGTCAAAAGCAAGCTGAGCGAAAAGTACTTGAAGGTCATTGACGAAAAACATAAGTCGCTGTTGAAGGAAAATGGCTATTTGAACAACAGGGTTGGGAACCAACAAAGCAACTTCCATGAGCAAAAGGCTCAATATGAGCAGATGAAGGCTCAGGTGGCCCAGATAGAGTCGTTTTTGAAATCATTACAGCCACAGCAACTGGCAGGCATGAACAGACTTTATGACCTGTTCTCCGTGCTTCCACCTGAGGAGAAAAAAATGAAGTTCCAATCCATGCAGTCCGGACAACAGCAGATCATCACGATGGTGGGCAAGGTGCGTGAGTTCAACAAGAACAAGGACAAGATGGCTGCGCACATCCAGCAGCTTCAGGCGCAGAGCATGGGCTCGCCAATGGATGCCAGAATGAAAAACTCGCCGTACCAGAATGTCTCGCCGACACAGTACACGCGGATGATGGCACCGCCACCAAGCACAGGCAGAGCACACGGAAGCATCCCGTACTCGCCAAAGACGGTGCACATGGGGAGCCAGCCAATGAACGAGGTCCACCTGCCGCACAGAGCCAACGAGCACCTTTTCAGCAACGAGGAAAGAGTGGAGATCCTGAAGAAGCTGCCTAAGATGCCCGAGCTGCCTAAGTTTGAGGTCGTGTATGTGGATCCGCCAAAAACATACAAGGACGATGTGTTTGAACACACGAGGATGATCAGCAGTCAACGGCCGGAGCTGAAAAACAGGATTCCTGTTGAGCTGGTTCTCTATGAGCAGATGATACACAAGGACATGAAGTTCATGGAGAACACGGGGCTTTTGAAGTCCACCAAGGGCCATGCAGGTGGTTTAACAGAGCTTGGGTTCACCGAGCGGGAAAACGATATGAAAATACAAAAAGAGGTGATGTACTACAGCAACTTGGAAAAGCAGTCGAAACTGGAACCCGCAAGCCAAGATGTCGATGTGATCAAAAAAAGCTTTCTGGATACACACCTGGGGTACTACCAATTGAAAGAAGGGGCTTTAAAGAAGCAGCCCAAAAGAAAGATCCACATCCCAGTAAGACTCCACTTCACTGTTGAGGAGCATGGGTTTGAACTGAAGGACACATTCATAATCAATGGGAACGACAGCTTCAACAAGGTGACTGTGTTTGTTGATGCATTGGTTCAAGATTACGACAGTCTGCGTGATTACTTGAGCGATGGGGCCAACCAGGAGTATGTTCATGAGATGATCACAGATGAGATCCTTCTGCAAATGCTGGCCTTCCAGGATCCACAGCTGTACAAGGAACGCTGTGGAAACAGACAGTTGAAGATAGCAATCAAGCTGAATATCCTAAACAAAAACGTTGTGTTCAAGGACATCTTTGAGTGGGATATCTTGAATCCGCTGAATGATGCCTGTGAGTTTGCGCAGTTGCTTGGCGAAGAACTGGAACTTGATCCTGAACTTGTTAAGAACATTGAGTTTGGGATACTGGAACAGGAACAGAGTTACTTGAGAATGCTTGTGCTGCAGGGAATCAACTCAAGGGGAGAGGTGACGAATGAGACCCTGAAAAATGTGTTCATCCCAAGCAGTTTGCTATACGATGAAAACGGCAAGGATCTGGACATTTTCAGAAACATTGTGGAAACAAAGACATTCAGTCCCTCCTTGGTGACATTGAACAACCATGGACTGGATGACTTAAAGATGGAGGATGTTGTTAAACATGAGGATAGTGTGGAGTTTTTGAATTTGTTTTTGAGACAGAACAATTACACTGGTGAGAACATGAATGGAGAGCCTGGATATGATATGAACAGAGTAAAGTCCGAAGACACCAGTGTTCAGCAAGATAATGAAAGTACAAACACCTCCAGAATGGGGTCCGTATCATTGAGTAATGGGAATGTTACTGACATGAAGGCTGTGGACATGGAAAGTAAAGAATCAGGCAGTGATAAGGACAAGGGAAGTAAGTATTCAAGTAGAAGAACAGATAAGAAGATCAATTATTATGAGAGTTTCAAGAACGATATTTTTGATGAGGTAAAGGGCCCCATGTTGAAGGACACACAGTCCAAACCACTCAATGGCAACTTCATAAGCACCATGGTGGGACATGGGGATTTTAACATGAACATGGATGAGGCAGAAATCATGCACAAGTCCAAGATAAGAAGCTTCCAGGAGTTGATCAACATAATCAAGTCGTCTGCTGAGTATGCTGTGATGACATTTGATGATGTGCCTAAGGTGATGAGTGGGTACAAGGACAACAAAAATGTTATTTGTAAGTTGTTTGACAAGCTGACATTCAAAGACATTGGAGAGATGATCAGGGATGAGGTTCGTAATGGAAGATTGGTGAATGTTTTGGATGGGAAGATGATCAACAACAGCAAGTACCACAGCAGAAGGTTCCTGACAGGTGAGGTGACAAGTAAGAGGAATCTTGATGTGAACAGGTACAGAATAAGAAAGAACATCAAGTACCAGGCCCAGAAGTGCTTTGTTGAGGAGAAGGTGTTTGCAGAGGAGAACAGTAAGCTTGTGATGAAGATCAAGGTGGCTAAAATGAAGTCTGTGAATTATCTAAAGACACTGAACGTGTAGTGGATTATTATGTATATTTTTTTTTGTGTTACTAATCTTATGTCCGTGTGTGTTTTACAAACGGTTAACTCCGTTTTGTGTGGTTTTAAATACACAGCAAAATGCGTACAGTGGCTGCTGAATTTATCCGTTGTGGAAACTTCATGGAAGAAGTCCTGTGTGAGTTCTTTTTTGTTTGTTTTTTTTTTTTTTTGCTTAGAGAAACATCGCGGTAGAAAAAAAACAAAAATTTTATAGTACCTTTTACACGCTAAAGGGGGCGGAAGGTTGAAAAAAAAAAAACAAGGCTATCACTGATAGTAAGATTTGTACACCATGTGTTGGAACTGGAATCTTTCAATTATTATTTTTTTTTTAAAAAAAACCATACACAGACAGCAGATACACTTGTATTTCTTCAACAACTAAACATCAAAACCAAAACATTTGTCATATATAGGAGGTATGTCTAACATCGACTTAGAACTACAGGACAATGCCAGCACTCCATTGGACAACACAAGAAACGTAGATCCACCAGCAACAATTCCGACCTCATCCGTGAAGCACCATTTCCAGAGAATGAGCGGGTATTTCAACATTTTGGACAGAGTGTTCCACTACAAAAGAATGAGCAACGGCGCAAGTAACCACGAACAAAATGCTGCTTCCAGTTCAACAAACAACGGAGAAACCCTGTTTGTTGATGATGCCAACGATGGTGTTTTTTCCAATTTATCTGCCAAGCCAGAGTCATCGCTTGATAGAAGACAACGACTCACGGAGCTGCTCCATCAGCAGCTGCAAAACCAGGAAGGAAACCCTCATGAGCATATCTTCACCCAAACAGACAATACCGGAGTTGTCAATTCGCAGCATGCACCCAACCAGGGCTGTTACAACATCAACCAGCTTTATGAGCAACTGGCTGGAAACAACTTACAAGGGGCTCTGGTCAATGGAAGAATAGATGATGGGGAGATTGAGTCGAATGACAAGCCGCCCTCGTACGAGGATGCCCACAACGACACCGTGCCCTCATACTGGGACCTATCTCCGGAGGGTTCCTTGTATTACGATGAGATCTGTGTGAATGGGCTACCAGCTGGCTCTGTGATAAACTTTGTGTGGAACTGTGTGGTTTCTGCGTCATTCCAGTTCTTTGGGTTCTTGTTGTCGTATATACTGCACACATCGCATGCGGCCAAGGAGGGGTCGAGATGCGGGCTAGGAATAACATTCATAGCCTTGGGACTCAGAACAATGCCAAACAATGTCAGCAACAAAGTCGGTAAGGGTAAGGAAATCCCAAGGTACCAGTCCTTGAACCCCGCCAACCATGATTTGGATGTCTTTGTGAAGGGTTTCAACACAGACTCACTGACGGTTATAGACGAAAAAAATATCATGGAGGAGAAAAAGAACGAAAAGGACAGCCTGATCAATGACTTCAAGGCATACATGGAAACACACTACACGCCAGACTACGGGATAACAACAAGAACACTGGAAAGTCAGGAAACAAAGACATTCACAAAGAGAACTGAGAGCACACTGGTGGATGCGACCCTGAATGTCAACAGGGCTGAGTTTGTCAAGGCAGATGCCTTTGAAAGCACATTGTCCCATGGCAGCGAGGAGAAGTACGACCACACGCGAAACATAACCATGATGAAGATCCTCGCCATCGTGCTGTTCATTTCCGGAGGGTTGCTCATTGTCCAGAGCATCTACCAGTACTACATGGTGAAGAAGACGGAAGCCAAGCTTGTGGAGGAGCAGGAAAGACTGGATGTGTTACGTGAGAGGTACTACGACGGAAGAAGTGTGCCGCTACAAGAAGGCGGTGAGCTTTAGGTAATTATATATTTTTTTAGGTAATCGCATTGTGAGGCATTTTTTTTATGTTCTTTTTTGCGGAAAAGGTCTACGGTGGCATGGCGATCTGGTCATGTGCGTGGCATGCCTGTTTTGTTTTTTTTATGGAGCGAAAATGGGGGGAAAAACCAATGACTTTTTTGGGAACAGAAAAAAAAAATCTAGCACAAGCTTTTGTCCTTTTCGCAATATTTGATAATTTTTCACTTTGAAAATCAATTCTTCAAGGAACAGCTTATGGTTGTTGCAGTTAACATACCAATAGATCAAGAGGCCCTTTCTTTTACTTTATACTTTAGTTTATAATTTGCTTCAACATATCAACATGGACGACGACAGTGACTCCCTCAATAAGAAAAAGTCTATCAAGGTTTCATACAGTAACGAAAACATCATCCCCTTCCTCAACACCCTGACTCAAACTCCAAATCAAGAGTCGCTTCCCAACCATATCACAAAGTCCAATCTTCACGACCCAGATCTCATACAGCATGGAATCGACAGCAACGACAAGCTGCCTAACTCAAACTCGAACCTCAACATAAAGAACTTCTCTCAGGTTGACAAAAACACGCTGGACTACATACTGAAATCGGGCCTTGCGGGTGGTGTGGCGGGGGTCTGTGCGAAGAGTCTTATAGCACCTTTGGATAGAATCAAGATCCTGTTCCAAACAGGGAACCCCCACTTCCTGCAGTACAGAGGGTCCATGAATGGACTATTCAAGGCTTTCCACCACATATCCCTTGTGGACGGGTTCAGGGGCTTTTACCAGGGCCACTCGGCAACCTTGCTGAGAATTTTCCCATACGCAGGCATAAAGTTCATCACGTATGAGCAGTTCAGAAACTTTTTCATTCCAAGTCAGGAATACGAAACCCACTTCAGACGTCTTGTGAGTGGGTCCCTAGCTGGTCTTTCAAGTGTATTCATGACATACCCATTGGACCTGGTGAGAGTGAAGATGGCATACATAACCCACCGGAAGGATGCACACATCATCCCCCTCATAAAGAACATCTACAGCGGCACGGACTGTGTCAACAGTGGGAAGGGCATACACAACTTCTTCAGGGGCTTCATGCCAACCATGTACGGAATGATACCCTATGCGGGGGTGGCCTTCTTTGCCCATGACGCAATGCACGACATCTTCAAGTCTCCGTTGCTGAGCGACGTTGCTGTCTACAAAAAAAAGGAAAACGGACAGGTTCTCTTGAACACATGGGCAGAGCTGGTGTCGGGTGGGCTAGCCGGGATGCTGTCGCAAACAGCCGCGTACCCGTTTGAAATAATAAGAAGACGTCTCCAAGTCACAAAAATGTCAAAGATGAGCTGCCTGTCCATGGCAAAGCTGATATACAAGGAACATGGTGTCAGAAGCTTCTACGTGGGGCTGAGCATTGGCTACATAAAGGTCATGCCAATGGTTGCTTGCAGCTTCTATATTTATGAACAGATGAAGTGGTTACTTCATATATAATCTACTAATATTTACTATTTATAAACTTTTTTCTGTTTTTATTTTACTTTTTTATCTGAAGTTGGAATACCATTTTTCTTCTTCAAATCTTTTGGCAACCAAGTCTAATACTTCTTTGCTGTAGATATCCTCCAGCTTTTCTCCTCCCTTCAAGTGTTTATCCTCATGTGCCTTAACCTCATTCTTGGTTAGTACAACTGTGTTCTGCAAGCTTAGTGGCTTGTTGATGTCCCATCTGCTTAGTTGCAATCTGGTTGATTCTCCACTGACAACGGACTTGCCTCTGAAGACTTCCTCAACAATGTAGGCAATGTCGCTTTTGGAAATAGGAATTCTTTCAGACTCACCGCCCAGCTTCAGATTTTGACTGGCCAGTGGCTGCAGCATGCTATCGTATATCTTCATTCTGTTCTTACCAACAATTGGCTCCACAGGGTAGCCTGCAATGGTGCACAGCATCCATGTGGTGATGGTCAATCCAAACACAGAGGGCATGGTTCCCAGAACAGGCAGGATTCTCACTCTGAAGTTTTGTAAGGCAGACAGTTGGTCGACATTCCCCTTGGCGAATTCTTCCTCAGATAAAGGCATCAACTGGGCCTTCTTTGGGTCTGGCTTTTCAGCTGAGAACACAACAGGTATGTTTTCCAGTACACCTCTTTTCTTCAACTTTCTTCTGCATGCTCTTGCTAGCCCGTCTTCCTCAGTGTTGGAAATGTCACCAATGTTGATTCTTGTGGGATCCGACTTTGTTGCGGCACCCATGGATGAAATCATCTTGATGTCGTTTTTGTACAAGTACTCCAAAAGATCGACTTTCGTTTCTATGTTGTCTATGCAATCAACAACCCAGTCAGGCTTCTCGCCATTCTCAAAGGTCAGCAATCTGTCTGCATGGGGCAAGGTCCAAAGTTCATTGGCAAGTTCGATTTCACACCACGGAGCGATCTCCAGCATGTGGTCCTTCAAAACTTGCACCTTGGGCTTACCAACATCCTTCAAGGTGGCACATGAGTGTCTGTTCAAAGATGACAGGGAAACTTGGTCAAAGTCAATGATCTTCAATTTGTGGACCCCCGATCTGATCAGGTATGTGACAACACTGGATCCAACTCCACCAACTCCACACACGATGACTGATGTGTTCTTGATTTTCTGCATGCCCTCCTCACCCAAAAACGCATAGTTTCTGGCGAGTTGTTCGCGGAACAGATCGGCGTCGTATGTCTTGCTTTTTCTTGACTTCTTGATCAGGTCCAGGTCCCTTTCCATTTCCTCATCGTGTTCATCCCCGGATCCCAGCTTGCAAGAGACATATGAAACCAAACTTGGGACGACTAGTTCGGCACTCTTTGTAAGTAATACAGTTGCAGCCACAACAGCAGCGGCCTGCTTCCAGTTGAATGATTGTCTTTCCATTGCTATCAACGTGGTTACTCAATTATTTCTATCATATGGAACTTTTTTTTTGAAAAAAAAAAAAAAGAAGAAGAGAGAGAAATTGGTTCAAAATTGATGAATGAACGGAAGCGGAAAAAAAAAAAGAAAAGACATTTGTAGCAATACTTCCAGAAAATGAACACTGTTTCTAGAGGATTTAAGGATTCGTATAGCTGGTTAGAGAGACATTTTCCTTGTCAGGATGATGAAACAGATCTCATTGTTAAGAGAAAACAGTTATCAAATCATATGGAGGAGATACCCACTTGTAAGGTAAGACTACATGAAAAAGTAAAATGTTTACGCTAAGTCACGTTTGCTTACCAAAAAATAAAGCTTATGTTTACATTTTATAAATTTACCTTTCTTTATTCTTTTAAAATAAACACTAAATTTATTAAAAAGCAATAAACGTAAACATTAAATTAACACTGTATATAAATTAAACATCTTCAAACTCAAAGTCATCGTCGTCATTGTCCTCATCAGGTATGTCTTTAGCCTCGACAGTCTTACTTGCAGCCTCAACTGGACCACCAGTTTCAACACTCCCCTCGTCTTTGTTCTCATTATTCTCTACAACATCCTCCATGTCATCATCGTCAAAGTCGTCATCATCCAGACCTTCAAACACATGGTCATTGTCGTTTGCAAATGCATCCTCGTCGTAGTCAAACTCACCGAACTCATCAATGTCCTCAAACCCATCGTCCTCTGGCTTGCCTGCTGCATCCTGCTGTTCCTGTGCCAGCTTTGCATAGTACTCGTCCAGTTCCTTCTGCTGCTTTTTCTTTTCGTAGTCTGTGTTCTTGTACACTGGCTTGTTCTCCTCATAGTTGCTTGCTTGCTGTGATGGAGCCACACTTCCATCTTCGTTTTCATCACGAAGATGACCAAGCGACTTGCCGATCGTACTTTGCTCGTGCCACTCAGGAAGGGCGTTGTGCTTCATCTTCTCTTCATATTGCTTCATCTGCAGTTCCTTTTGTGCCTTCTCATCAGATGCAGTGGTGATGTTCACATGCAGCGTGGCTTGTGAGTTTGAGCCTGCCTTTCTGGAGTTGGCATTGTTCAGAATACCATTCACAGCATTTGCCTGCGCCTGCAAGTCAGCTCCTGACTGAGCCAATGCCTGCTGTGCGGCCTGGGACAGGGTTTGTTCCCTCAGCTTTTGAATAACAAAGTCTTGTCTTCTCTTTTGCTTTGCATTGATACTGTAGTAGGCCTGGGTGTTGTTTTGCGGTGGTATCAGCTTTGTCAGGGCAAGCTCAAATGTGTTCTCCTCAACCTTGGAATCATCGATTTTCTTCAAGTATGTGATGATTGGCTCAAGTTGCACCATCAGTCTTGACAGGTTCTGCTGCTTGACCTGAGCCAACTTAGAGGAATCATCCTCAACCAACGGCTCATCACACAGAGAACACATGAACTGAGTTCTGTCGTAGTTCAACAAGGAAACTGCATCCAGTTGTGAGTATTTGGTGTTACATGTGGCACACATGTACCCCTGGGGCTTGGAGTTTTCTTGTAAGTCAAGCTTCAGCTTGGTTACCAGCTGATGAACTTTCCACTTGATGGCATCAATGGCCTCTGGGTACTTGATGAAGTAGTAGTATCTTCTAACACCCTTTGTACCTGCCTGGAACTCAGGCTGGGAATGAGATGACAACAATCTCTCCTCAATCAGCTTGGCACACAGTGATCTCACATCAGGTCTTTTCAGCCCAAGAAGATGTGAAATGTCCTCTTCAGCCAGCACTGAATGAAATAATATACAGTCCAGAACTAATATGTAAGGTGATGAAAAAAATGCTCTGACAACAAATCTTAGTAAATCCTTGATCATCTCTTCCACCTTAGCGTCTTCCTTTTGTTGACGCAAGGATCTGATGCTAGATGGTTGTTGATTGATAATAGAAGACATCCTTTAATGATTACTGATGTTATTCTCACCTCGTTGTAATAGTTTTCTGGGTAATAAGTCAATGTACTTATTTATTGAAAAATCAAAAAAAAAAACAAAAAAAAGTTGTACGAAAAGTACCACCTTGAGAAAAGTTATGAATATTCCCGTTAAAAAAATTTAGAAAACCCAAATGTACATATAAACAATGTATCCGAAAGATGATCATGAAATGACTCTTTTTGTATACCTTTGAAGGCTTTGTTTCAACATTTAAAGTCCTTTCAAAGCCAAACAGCGTATATACAATATAGCAGGCTTCTATTGCTTAGACTTCAACTTGTATGTGTATTCAATAGCATGTCTTTTCTCCACCCAGTTTCTTGCCCTTTTGCCGTAAAAGTACAATGGGATTGCTAGTAAGCCTATTGCGATCTCTATGCATCCATAAACAACAAACACATTCTTATATCCAGACTTGTCACAGAACTTGTTGTTGAACAACGAGAATACAAAACCTAAGATGTTTTTCATTAAGTTGAAAGTGACTAGTGCCTCTTGTGCAAAGCTCTTGTGCGCATCGATGGCCAATGTGATACCCGACGTTGAGGCCAATGAACAGCCAAAGGACATGACTCCAAAGAAGACAACAGGAACAATCCAATGATCAACTCTGTGTGCTGACCAGCCAAAGCCCATCAAGCCCAAGGTGGTTGTGAAAACAGCAGGCAGTATCATGAATAGTCTGAACTCAGGCTCATACAACCCATTGTTCCACTTGCTGCACTTTCTAACTACGTAATCCGAAATTCTTCCTCCCAAAAGAGAACCCAAGCATCCGCCGATAAAGGGAGAAATGTAAATAAGACCAGTTTCAATGACTGTGAAGTTGTATGTCTCCTTGTTCGTGAAGATATCCGCTATAACCTCGCAAATGACAATAAGCCAAACGACGGAAAATGAGTACACAAAGGCCGCATAACAGATGTGTGGGAAGGAGTAAAGAATAAATGGCCTGATCAAGACCAAACGCCATTTTTGTGCAGATATCTTACCATTGTAAATGGACAATCCAGTTGTGAAATGCGACTCTGCCAAGGACTTGGCCACAGATTGTCTTCTTGATTTGAACTTGTGTAGACCGCTGGTTTGGCCCGATTCGACTATTGAATCATTTGAAACATCATCGTTGTCAGATGAATCAAACACACCTTCGACCTCATTCATGTTCTTGATAATTTTACCTGTTTTAGGATCCCTTGGAACAAAATCTGAATGCAGGTTGATATTGTTAGATTGTAAAGAGGTGATGTCCTCGTCATTTTCTTCCACATCATCATTCATGTTGGGCAACGTATAACCAAGCTTTCTGGCAATGTTTGATTCCTTGACCGATCTTTCAGATGGAACAGGAGATCTGTTCCAAAAGGTTTCAGGAACAAAAAGTAAATGAGTAAAAAAGTTAAAGCCTGCAATGATGGAAACAATCCAGAACAACCAATGTGTGCCCTTTTTTTGAAATATAAAACTACTTATCATTGGAAGCAAGTTTTTACCTCCCAACAACAAGAAGGTATAGATACCAGTTCTATAAGCTCTTTCATATGAGAAATAGATTTCGGAGATGGTGGCAGACGGAAGGGATTCAACTGTTGAAACACCAAACCCCTGGATGATTCTACAGGCCAAAAGAGCACCGTAGGACTTGCTCAGGGCACATCCAATAGAACCAAAGAAAAACACAACAATCCCCACAAGGTAAACAAATCTCTTTCCCAGAATTGTTGATGTTGGAGATGCCACCACTGAACCCAACCCCATGGCAACCATCAAGAGACCCACAAGATATGAGATTTTTGTAGCGTCTTGCTTGTACTCGTGTCTCAAAAGCGTACCACCAGAGGCCAACATGGATGACTGGCCACCACCCAAAAAGCAGTGAAGACCTAGGGCCAGAAGGGCAAATTCCTTTTTCCAAAGTGGCCAGTTCAATGGATCCTTGGCATGCTCTGAAGGTTGGGGATTCAAAATGATGCCATCCTTGTTAGTTTTCAGAGGTGTGTTGTCAGTGTTTGCAGTGGTGTCAAACATGGGAAACGTTCCAGGAACCTTGTTGTTCAAGGAGTGGAAGTCATCAGGATGAGACAATGCATTAAAAGGCTGTTTGATCCCAAGTGATGTTTTGTTAGATTTAGAGATTTCGTTAAGTTCATTAACTTTGTGATCCGAAGAATTAGAATTTGAGAAGTAGTTATTCATTTTGAAAACATGGTGTGTTGTTATTAAAAGTTTATAAGCTTATTACACGTAATATATTGTGTTTCATAGATAAACAAGGAAATGATCGTTCACAAATGATTTTCAAAAATAGAAGTAGATTATTATCTTTGGATGGAGAAAAATATATGTAAACAAAAAGTCTTAAGGGGGAAACGAAATGATGATTATTTGATGAGTGAGAGATAATGACACACGCTACACAATGCTTGAAAAATAAGTAGATCACATGACACTTACCCCAATATTAGGTACTCCCAAAAGGGACATCAAAAAAAGAAAAAAAAAAAAAAAAAAAACTGAACAAATCCAACCAAAAAAAAAAAATTTTCCTCCTTTATATACAGTTTTTTTTTAAATATATTTTATTATGAAAATATAGAAAATGATAAGTATCATAACCAACAAACAATTAATACCCACATCCAGCAATAATCATTATGATCAAAATATCTAAAAGAGCTCTAGGTGCTGTTTCACCTTACACACAACCTAAAAACATCCATTTGCTAAAACCTACACCACAACTAGCCAAGGATGGAAGCAATAAAAAACTAAACATATCTGACTACTTTATTCAAAAGTCAAAACATAAATCCCATGAATATGATGTCATGTATGGTGCTCCTAACTTATATAACCATGAGAAGTCATCCCACAACCCAAAAGGTATTATAAAGGCCATGAGATCATTACCAGCTGGTGTATACTACAGTCCTGCTGAATCATCAACTTATGGATTAACATTTTCTGAAGTCATTCCAAAGTCATTTTTATGTGAAAACGATATCTCAAAGGACTTGTATGACTCCTTGCCACACAACATTGACAGTAAAACAAGAAATGAAATTGATTTTAAACATGCCCCTATAATCAAGAGTGCCAGTGATCTTGAAGAAGAAAACCCATTGATTCCTACTGATTTGAGAAAGCTGTTCTTAAGCAAAGAGAAGGTTGATAAGTGTATAAGCCTACTAATCAGAAAGGCCACATACGAAAAGGCATCTGAACTAGTCAATCTACCTGTGTCCATCATAAAATACATTGAAAAGTCCATTCCTCCAAGAGATTTGAAATTGAAGGACCACTCCACATACAAGGAAGATGAAGCCACTCTTACTGAATTGTTTAATAAACATAATGTCAAGCACTTATAAGCATAGTGTTTGTTGACATATAATGTATACACTTTTTTAAAGGGAGGATAATTATATTATATATAGTTATGTTTACATGTACATAGGATTAACAGTTATCTTTCTTTTTTTTTTTTTTTTTAATCAAATACTTATTTTATGATCTATGTGTGGTGATGATCCACTGAATAATATTGTTACAAGTATATTATAATTTCCTCTACATGTAGTACATGTCTTCTATAAGCTCAAATTCATCTTTCAATCTTACCAGCAGATCTTTGAATTTTCTATTATCTAGTTCATTGTTAATTTCCAAAGTTAACGGAATTCTCATGTTCATTATCTCAACCATGATACTATAGGATGCAGGACCCCCGGCCTCGCTATCTCCGATAAACTCCTGAAACTTGTGTAAGTTGTCTATAACATTGGATTGACAAAACTCTATGGGGCTGCTACTGTCCAGGTCATAAACAAACTCAAAAATAAGTGATGATCGTGGCATGGTCATTGAATAATCTATCTCATCGTCAGCACTTGCTGTGGAGTTTCCCGGGGATAAAAGAAATTCCTTAACAATCAGGGCCCCATTGAATATTTCCTGTATGAGTGGTCTCTCGGTAAGAACGGTATCGTCCTTCAAAGGCGGGGGAACTGTGAATAAGGATGTATTCTTGAATATATGTCGTAGTTGGGAGTTCATGTTTTAGTGATGTACTGAGTGATTAGAAGTCTTATCTTCTTCTTACTGACTTGTTTGGTTATAATGTATGTCTTGCTTGGTAGTTCATCATTTTCAACTGCAAGCATTTATACCATAATGGGCACTCAATCATGATATACAATATTGAAAAACAAAAGTTGGAACTTTTCAGTAGTCAAAAATATTGAAAACGTTAATGATATCACTGCGAAAAAAAAAAAAGAAAAAAAAAAAAAAGACCATCGGAATTATTTCTCAATTATCGGACATAAACATTAACCGAATGCACATCCATTCGACAGTATCTTTGAAGTAAACACCTTCTGAAGTATTAAAAAAATCCAATTACCTCTTCTGAGCATATTTGCCACATTGATAGTTGTATAGTTGAAAAAAAAAAATTTATTTATAATCTAACCACAAAATTGACTAGTGGGTATACAGCTCATCGCCAAACATTGCTTTATAGCAGATCATTTACTCCATTAGGTGGAATTCCTATGAAACGCGTCAACCAACATACAGAAAAAAAAAAATTTGGCAATATTTTAAATACAAAGAAGAAAGCCATAAGAACCAACCATCTCGTTCATAGTTAAAGCAATACATCTGTTTTATTTAGCCTCTATTATTCTTGTTTTATCCAAAATTAGTAGAATTCAAGAAAAAAATAACCAATGCCCATCAGCTCTGAGGAATTAAAGAACGAAATCGTCAATGCTTTAAACGTTGTTAAGCGTGAAGTTTCAGCTAAACACAAAAATTCGGATCAGTACATATTGCCATATTCCAAAGCTATCATATCACTCCAGAAGTTTCCAACAGACTCATTAACCTCTCTGTATGATATACCCAAAGTTCCTGGAATCGGAAGCCATATTTTGAATGGGTTAATCAAACATTTCAAGGATAAAGGTGATTTGGAAAGAGTTGCCAATGGGAAGACTGAAGAGTGTTTGCGAGAAATTAAATCAAAAGCACCAAATAAGAAAACTCCCAATTCTTCAAAAGAGCCTGCTCCCAAGAAAAGGAAAACTGCCACTAAGAAACAATACATACCCAAGAGACGATCTGGATCATATGCCATCGTACTTGCATTATTGGAATGTTATTTCATGTACTCAAACTCCATGGTCAAAGATCAAATTATTGAGTATGCTACAGTTTACTGTGATAGTGGATTTATTTCGAATTCATCCACAGCAGAGTTCTACACTGCATGGTCATCAATGAAGACCTTGTTGACAAAAAACATTGTTGAAATTCTCAATGGTAAATCCAAGCCTTCCAGATATGGGCTGACTACAGAAGGACTTGTTTTAGGAGCAACTCTGAAAAAAATCAACAACATTTTGTTTGATAGAAATGATACTTTCTTTGAATTACAATGGAGACAGAATTGGAATGAGCTTTATAAAGATATAATCGATGATGAAAATCTCGACATAAACAACGAATTGTTTTTCAGTTTATCATCTCTTTCCTTTGAGTCCGGATCTCAAAGTTACGAAACAGCAAGTAGAAGACCAGATGATAACAATAGCATGAAAGAAAAAAACGATCACATGCAGTACATGAACTCTTTGCAGGATACTGATGCAAGAACGTTTAGAGAACTCATAGAAAGGGATAGCATTCAACGAATGAACACGTCTATTTCATCCAACAACTCAATCAATTACTCATTCAACAAAAGCTTTTTGCTACATGAAACTGACACACATCAAACTATAAAGACTTTTCAAAAACAGACGGAAAATGGAAAAGCCAGTAATGAACCACAGTTGAAAAATACCAGAACTTTGGCACCATCAATAAGCTCGAAAATAGCAAAGTTCAACAATATTTTGTATCAAGTATGGAATTGGAATGAATACGACATTATTCTTCTCATTGATAACAGAGAGATTAGAGGAACAGATGATAGAAACTTTTTCGTGCAAGAGTTACAAAAAAACGGCATCAAATGTGAAGTTAGGCAACTGAACGTAGGCGATTTCTTATGGATAGCCAAGCATAAACAAACCAAAAGAGAGGTGTTTTTGAACGCAATCATAGAAAGAAAGAGAATTGATGATCTTTGTAGTAGTATAAAAGACGGGAGATTTTATGAACAGAAGGAAAGATTGAAGAAAACCGGATACAAGTGGTGCTTCTATCTAGTGGAGGAATCCGTTGTTAACTCAAGACTTATGAACATGGCTGAAGCCATTAAGACAGCTTTTTTTGAAACATCTCTGGATTCTGGGTTCATTCTGCATCGTTGTAAGAATGCCTCAGAAACAGTCACATACCTAATAATGATTCATAAATTGCTATCCGAAAGACTTCTTCTGGCAAAGAAAAGTATCATAATGATTGAAAAGGGTGATTTCAATGATCAACAAGAGTTGCACGATACCTTGCTTATTTTTAGAAAGGAATTTGAAAAGAAAATTAATATTGAGGGACATCCATTAGCAAACCCCAACAGACATCAAAAGTTATTTGAATGTTGTCACAACTATTCAACTTTCCATTCAGTGATGGGGAAGTCCTCCTTTTTGACTGCTCATGAGTTATACTTGAGAATACTACTCTCAGTCAAAGGTTGTTCGCTGGAAAAGGCATTTTCAGTCGTGACGCAGTATCCAACATTTGTTGATCTCATGAATGGATACAATTCTTGCAAATCAAAGAAAGAGTCTCAGCTTTTCCTATATGACAAATTTGACATGTACCCAACACAGAAGAAAATAGGCAAGAGTTTATCAGAAAAGTTCCATGAAACCTTTGGCAAGAAGTTTTAGATTGAAACACTGAGGCAGAAAGCCTATATTTCCGCTTTCTACGTTTTCAAATTTTATATATTTTATTTTTTTTATTTGATTTTTTTTTTTCTTATATATAAATTATTTAAAAATCTACTATTTTCTTCTTCTTCTCTTTTGATCGTGTTTATCAGAATCTAAACAAAACAAAACCAAAAGAAAAAAGAGGAGAGAAAAAAAGAGAGTTGATATACATTAAAGCAAAAAGATTCCTAGTAAGATTAGATGACTACTTCAAGATACAATCAGATTATAACTTGTCGTAGTATTCTTGCCAACCTGGAACAACTTCCTTCATACCGTGTCTCTTTCTGGCTTCAGTGACAATGACACCGGCCTTGGTGGCTGGGTCTAATGGATCAGTGGCTAAAGTGGCCCAGTGATCGAAGACCATTTGTGGGAAAGCTTGACCACCAGTGGCTTGTCTCAAATCACCAGTGAAACCGAAGGATTCGTTAACTGGCAAGTAGGCCTTAACAGTGAACAATGGAGTACCTGGTCTTTGTTCTTCAGAGACAACTTGACCTCTCTTCTTGTTTAAGACGGAGTAGATACCACCAACAGCAGATTCTGGACATTGGATTTCAACCAAGAAGACTGGTTCTTGAATTCTTGGTTCAGCTAACAAGAAACCGGCGTAGGTAGCTCTTCTCATGGTTGGGATAATTTGACCACCACCTCTGTGAATAGCATCAGCGTGTAAGACAACATCTAAGATGTTAATTCTGACAGATCTCATTTGTTCACCGAAGATTGGACCTTCCTTAGTAGCCCATTGGAAAGCAGCAACAACGGAATCCTTGATTTCAGCTAAGTATTGAACAGCCTTGGTTTGGTCAACAACAACGTTTGGACCAGTACCATCTGGACCGAAACACCAGATCTTTCTGGCATCAGTGACATCCCAACCGTATTCATCGGCCATGATTCTGGCTCTAGCCTTGATATCATCTCTGGCGTTGATCTTACCGTCTTCAATGGCTAAGGAACATTCTTCGTCTAATGGTTGAGCCTTCAAGAAGATTCTGTTATGTTTGTTTGGAGACTTGGATAAGGCTTGTTGAGAAGATTCAGCTTCAACAGTTTCTCTGTAAGCAACAACTGGTGGAGAAATCTTCAATGGAATACCAGCGTGGTCGTTTTCTAAATCTTGTAAACAAATTTCTAAGTGTAATTCACCAGTACCAGCAACAATGTGTTCACCAGTTTCGGCCATGTAGGTCAAAACACATGGATCAGACTTGGACAATCTCTTCAAACCTTCGACTAACTTTGGTAAGTCGTTGGCGTTCTTGACTTCAACAGCAACTTGGACAACTGGGGAGACAGAGAACTTCATGACCTTCATGTTGTGAGCGGATTCATAGGTGGTTATAGTACCGGACTTCAATAAGAATTGATCAATACCAACTAAACCAACAATGTTACCGGCTGGACAGTCATCGATTGGTTCGACGAATCTACCCATCATTAAAACAACTCTTTGAATTGCCTTTAAGAATAAGTCATCCTTCTTACCTGGAACGAAGTTTGGACCTTGGATTCTGATCTTTTGACCGGACTTAACAGTACCGGAGAAGACTCTACCGAAGGCGTAGAATCTACCCTTATCGGAGGTAGGAACCATCTTGGAAACGTACAACATTAAACCGGCGGCTGGGTCACACTTCTTGATACCCAAACAGGCTTCATCATCAGCTGGACCTTCGTATAATTGTTCGGCTCTGTAGTTTTGAGCAGTAACTGGAGATGGTAAGTGGATAACAATCATTTCCAACATGGCATCGGCAGCTGGCAAGAACTTTCTCATAACGATCTTTAATAAGGCCTTACCTTCCAATTCCTTTTCTTCACCCTTCAAGTTAATTTCTAACTTTTCTAATAAGGTGGCGGTTTCTTCCTTCTTGAAGTTCATGATAGCGGAGAATAATCTGAAGATTGGGTCCAAGATGAACATGTTGAAGGCTCTTTCTAATGGCTTACCATCAGCATCGGTTTCCTTGGAAGTCCATTTTTTGGTCTTTGGGTTGAAGAAGTGGTCACCCCATAATCTGTCCATCATCTTTTCTCTGTCAACACCGAACTTCTTGGCGTATCTGGTAGCGAATTGTCTAACAGTGAAGGCCCAACCGTGTAAACCGGAACCGAAAGCAACAGTACCTCTTTGAGGGAAGACTTGAACATCACCTAAAACTTCATCAGCATAAGTGGAGATGATAACGTTAGCGGATTCAACAGTTCTGGCGAAGGTTTGGTATAAATCTTCCTTGGAGACTTGTAATTCTAACAAAGCTCTGTCAACCTTGTTGATAACCATAACTGGCTTGATTCTTTCACCTAAAGCTTGTCTCAAAACGGTTTCAGTTTGGACACAAACACCTTCAATGGTGTCAACGACAACTAAAGCACCATCAGTGACTCTTAAAGCGGCAGTGACTTCGGAGGAGAAATCAACGTGACCTGGGGAATCAATCAAGTTGATTAAGAAAGAGTTACCTTCGGTCTTTTGCTTGATTTCCTTGACATCTTCTTCAGTCATTTCAGCGAACAAAGAAATGGCGGTGGACTTGATAGTAATACCTCTTTCTTGTTCATCCTTTCTGGTATCAGTGAATCTGGCTTCACCGGCCTTGGCGGCGGAAATAATACCAGCTCTTTGAACTAAGGAATCGGTTAAAGTAGATTTACCGTGATCGACGTGGGCAATAACGGACATGTTTCTAACATTAGTAACCTTGTCCATTAAAGCTCTAATTTGGTCAATAGTGAAAGCAACCATCTTGACTATATATGTTTAAATTAAAGTTTGGTTTGAGGAGAAATGAGAAAAGATATTCAATAATTTCTTTTGTTACTTTCTTAATTACAATTTGATAGCAAATTTTTATTAAAATGAAGCTAATAACTAAGTAGAAACATTAAAGAGTTAAACAAGACCATAACTAATTGTTTTATAAAAGAAGTAAAAAACCAGAAAAAGAGAGAAAGAAACAGTAATTTTTGAAAACAGCAAGAGTTTAATGAAGGTAAAAAAAAAAATTTTTATCTTTCACGCAAAGAAATATTAAATACAGCTATTTTACTTTGGTAGATGGTAAAATTACCCTATACGTAACCTAAAACATTACAAAAAAAAGCAATTTTCTAAGGCAAAAAAAAAAAAAGAAAATACGGGTGACACCAAAACAGCTTATTTTTTTTTTCCAAATACGGTAATTACTCTGATAACAAGATGGCAAGACTTTTAATATCAATGAATCGATAATGTCTCCATGAAAGTGTAGTCCATAGAGATCACTAGTACTGATATCAACAACTTCATGTTCATGCTTACTAAAAACAAGTTAACGAATATATTCTTTGTCGTACTCAATAACACCAATTTAGATAAGTATATTTCCAGTTAATGAACCACGTGCTGACTCTCATTTGCCACATATAAACTCGTACATTTAAGATATTAAAAAAAAAAGGAAAAATATAGATAACGTGAGAGAACCACTAATTCGTGTAGAGATATTTGAACATGATTTTTTAATAAATTACTGACGGAGTTAAACATTAAGTACAACATTTCAACAATTTTTTTTTTTTGGATAAATTTAAAAAATGGAAATGTTAAACATACAATTACCTATTTGGGATAATAACAGTATATTCATTTTTTTTCTTAAAATCTATTTAAAGATTCAAAAAAAAAAAAAAAAAAAATTGTAACAAAAAAAAAAACCAATATAAATGATAACATGTTTTAGATAACATTGGATAAGCCTCAATTCTGGCCAATTAAACTAGCAGCAAACTTCTTTGTTGAAAGACTGCAGAAGTAATTGTTATTTTCATTGAACTCACTCTGTTCATTTTGTTCCTCAGGTTTATTCTTCTCCTCTTTTTCGTATATTTCTGTGGCGTTTTGAGAGAGTGTTCCTTTCAAGTTGTCTTGGTGGGGTGCTCGCTTGTCGCCACTCCAACTGTCATCATTCTTGATTGAACGCTCCTCGATGGTTGGATTGTATGGTTCTAAATTCTTTCTCCCTAGTCTACTTAACCCACCCAGCTTGTCAGTTTTACGTACATCATTCTTGACTCTTTCCAAGACATTCAGCTTTTTTCTTTCATATTCGATATTTTTAAGGGCAAAGTTTTTCAACGATTCTATAGTGTTTTCTTCCCACGTTTTTATCACATTTTCCTTATCTATTATCAAATTGTTTGTGAGTTGCTGCAATTTATTTTTATAGAACACCTGGAGCTCTTTTAACCTCTGAATGTTCTTGACAAGTTCATGAACCTTTAAAGGATCAATTTCTCTTTTTAACTTCATCTTCTTCAGATGTTGTTCGTTTTTTTCAATGTCAAGACTAACACTCTTGAACTCTCTCATCAAAAAATGTCTGTTAGTCAACTGTTCCTTGACATTGTACAGGTCCCTCCCACACCACTCCAAGTCATCATACAAAGACGCCATGTCAAAGGTTGCCATGATACTGTTCAAATCACCAATCGTCTGTAGAGCCTTGCCAACTCTTTTGTACATGTTGTGGTAGTTTTTGGGATCATCAGCTGCACTCAATGGACGTCCGTTGTTTGTGCTGGTCTTCAGTATCAAGTCTGTGGAGTCACTGATGACCAAAAACTGTCTACCTAAGTTTGTTTCTTGTGTGCTCAACTGCTGCTTGTGCTTGCAGTACTTGAACATGTCGGTCTGGAATTTCTGTAGATCTTTTCTCCAGTTCTTTATCAATGGTCTAAAAACGGCGAGCTCCTCAACGGGATCAAATGGCGGCTGAAGCTGCTTCAGCGTTTTCCTCTTAAGCTGTTCGGTTGGCGATACCATTGTGTCATTGCTGTTCATCGAGTCCTTGGAATGATTGGCTGATGTCATTGAGGTTGTGGTGTTATTATTCACGTTAATTGAGCCGTTCATGGGAATGTAAGAGTTGAAGTCACTTTCTAAAAACACAGATAGCTCTTCAAGCTTCAACAAAGGCACGTTTCTCAACAGTCTTTGATCAAACCACTTTTGAAAGTTCAACTTGCACTGGATTAAATCCTCGGTGTTATTCAGTCCATATGATGTCTTGTTTAGTGGTATTGCTGGTGGAAAAAAATCATGGAAGTGATTCATTCTGAAGTCTTGTAAGTATATAGCAAAATTCTCAAACTCTTTATATGACTTGATGATGTTTTTGTTGACTTTTTTTCTAAAAGTTGGCAAGTTTGTACTTACCTCTAAATACAGTATAACATCTCCTGCTCTGAAGTTGTTCAATGATCGTTGTCTATTTTGAAAAGAAGCATTGGCTGACCCCGAACTTCCTGACTTGCTGTTGCTTGAGGAAAGTATTCTTCCATCTGGCAATTGTCTACATACATTGGTGACATTCACGACAAGCTTGTATTTATCCAAGAATGCCTTCTGTTTTTCCTTGACTTCCAGAATCTTATCATCTATGTTGTAAATATCCTTTGAGGGGTTACCTGCGGAGGGAATACTTTCAATGGGAGGTTCTTCAACGTTGTTACTTGGCACATCGCATGTTGTATCTGTTAGTTTGTCACTATCATGGGTTTCAACAGGTGCTAAACTTGGTTCAGGCAAACCACCTTCCTTGATGAATTTTGGTATATGCTTGTTCAAAACATCGTCATCTTCTGTTTGCTCCTCAAAGGGGTTGACAAATGGATTATCGTCTTCTTCAAAGTCCTTGTACATATCCACGTTTTTAGACATACTTATAGAGGTACAAATTTGTTTGTATTTATGTGTGCAGTTATTTGGTTATCACTTTTTATCAACTGTGTTAGTTAAATTCATGTTTATCTGATAGTTTGAATTTGCCCCGCCCTTTTTATCTGCAATCGGTGAATCATTTTTTTTGGTTTTGGTTCCTTCCTTTTTCGGAGATAACATACGCGTCCATGTGACATTTTGTTACTAGTCTGGGCAAAAGCAGCACGTGACCACCGGGAAAATCTAGAATGAGAAAACAAGATTTCCGTGTTTCCATTAATTAAACCCGAATACTGGATTTATTTTGAAAGATGAAAGTTCATTAATTAGATACAGTTCATGCTAATAAATGTTGTTTCTTTTATGAAAAAAAAAAAAGAAGCATACAGCAGACACTTTATTCAATAGTGTTAAAGTTTCTTTTCTAATTACTTTAATGTATATGCCTGTATTTTGTATGAAACTGTACAGACACTCTATGCTATGATTAGTCATTTACGATGGGTGGATAAAAATAGAATGCATTGAACTCTTCCCGTGAGGAATTTTTTTTACAAACGTAAAATCAACTAGGAGCAAAAATTGGAAACACATTTTTTTTCTCTTTATTTTGAGATTTGGACTGTTTAATTGATTCAGTTATCCACTGGAAAATATTGCCATTATCAGAACTCTAATTCTTTGATAAGCAACCAAAGAGAAAACAACGTACTTCTTTTCTATAAGATTAGCAGAAGGAGAAGAGGATCATAAATCACCAGTGTTAAAAAAAAGAAAAAAAAGGACCTTTTAATTCATAATATAGATTCAGTCTTAGCAAAATCATTGTACATAAACACATACCATTGACTATCCTCTGTTGTATTACTCCACTAAATTTAATCTTCAAAGAAAGTCCACACACATTTGTAAACATATATTATGGGAGCTCCAAAAAACCTTGATGGGAGTAGACCACATACACCACCATTTCTAAATAATAAAAGCGGAAAGTCCGAATCCAGCTCGTCCTCTGTAACTTCATACACATGCAAAAATTGTGAGCAACCAATCACTTCAGGACATGCATATGAGCTGGGTGATGAAGCCAGATGGCACATTGATTGTTTCCAGTGCAACAAATGTAACAAGAAACTGTCCAATGAAAGTGACTTTCTGGTGTTGAGCACAGGTGCCTTGGTGTGCTATGAATGCTCTGACCGCTGTACCATTTGTAAATCTAAAATAGATGAATTGGCCATTATATTGAGCAACTCAGATGAAGCCTACTGTAGAAATTGCTTTAAGTGTTCAAGATGTGATGATAAAATAAGTAATTTGAGATACGCAAAAACGAAAAAGGGGTTGTATTGTATAAATTGTCATGAAAAGCTTATCGAGAAGAGGAAACGATATAAACAACAACAAATGAACAAGGCAAATGAGTCTAGAAATTCATCGGCATCAATTCCTGAGTCTGATGATGGATCTGAATTTGACTTCTCCAGAGTGTCATCATATGAGGAAGCTAGGGACATATCTCACAAGGCCAAGAATAAGATCAAGCAATTACCGACTGTACCACTGTCTGAATTGAGAAAAAGAAGAGAGATGAGCAACAATGAAAACTGGAACGGGATGGAAAGATCTAGAATAGCATCCTCAGACTCGGACATATTTAGACACAAGCCACCTGAAATCAATGAAAAGTCCAAGTTTTCATCATCAGAGTCCCTAATAAATCTTTCTTCACACACAACAGCTGAAAACTCACCAGTGGTACAGCAGGGACACTTTGCGACTAGATCCAAGGAAAAGCTGCATGAAAACAAAGAACAAACACAGTCTGGTTTGAGAGCAGCACCTAAGATTGATATGAAACAGACCAATGATGTTGATGATGAAAGCACATTTGAAGTGGATAAGGAGAACAGAAGTGTACCACCAAGATCTCAACCCTTGTATCATGCAAGAACCTTAAGTCAACAAAAGAATGAATTGGAATTGATGACAAGCCCAACAGTGCTTGGAAATAAAAATGTCAAGAGCACACCATCAAGAAAAAACACCCACTCAAGAAAGCCATCCATCGATGATGTCTTAGCATCAACAATTCAGAATCAAAGCACAATTGACAGTGATTTGTTACTGAACAGGACTCCGCTGAAAAACTCTTTATCTGAAATAGAGGATGATGGATACAGACAGATAGACACAAGCATGTTCCATAATGGGGATGACACAGCCTTTTTCATGGACAACAAGACATTCTTGAATGATGAGAATGTTCAAATGGCACTGAAAATAACATCTGAAATATCTCCACTGAAGGAAAACACAGTTGAGTCCAGTCAGGATGAATACATGACAGCATTCAACTCCTCATATGATCTAAACAAATCATTAAGTGAAGACAATGGGAAGAAGAAGCTGGGAAGATCTTTATCATTGAAGTCACCGAAGAAGTTTTTACAAAATTTAACTAAATCACCTAAACCTGAAAGCCACAGAAGAACTGGGTCAACTGATTCCGAACTACCATCATTGCCAAATAAGCTTGTTAAAGCTAACCACATGTACTCGAGCAATCCTACAATGCCTCTCAGCGAACAAACATTGATGGATGGGCAACATGCCAAAATGAAGCTGAACATGATGATGAACACCACAAAGGAAAAGAAATTTCCAACAACACACCAAAGATCAATTTCAGCATCGTCTGCTCTACAAAGATCATTGCATTCTAGACAGGCGTCTTTGGATTACATGAACACACCAAATACAAGTGCAGGTGACTTTGAGAAAGAGGGTGATGGTTTCCAGTTCGGAAATGGCGGTGCCAAAAACACAGACATCAACGGCAGAATGTTAGAAATGAGAAAGCTGAACATAGATGTCTATAACCTGGAGAACACAAAGAGAATACTGGCCAATGAGGTCGAAAGCTTGACCAATCAGAAGACCAAGCTGCTGCAAGAGTTGAGTGACCTGAATGTCAGCATCAAGGCAGCTGAAGAACACATGAGAAAATTGAGTGTTGATAGCACTGCTGGTCAGCCAACCAGTCATGGGAGATCCGAATCAGTGGTATCAAACATTTCCAATGCATCTGAAAAAGCCAGTGTTTTGCAAAATGGAAACAGTGGAAATAATGGAAGATTTTGGAAAAACATATTCCAGAAAACAGAGAAAAACACAAAGGGTATTGATAAGAACACCATAAAAATGTCGTCATCTGTTTCACAACCTGTACTGAATTTGTTTTCTGGTGGGAAAAACAATGAACAGATGATACCCAAAGATATGGATGAGCTGATGAGTAAGGAACATGAATACAACGACATCGAAAGCAATGACATTGGAACATACACAAAACTTTCATCAATCCCTAGTCAAGTTGCTCAAGTCAGAGACCTGTCTGTTATAGGATATTGTAAGGTTGAAGGACATGAAGGAATCCCATACATTATCAGATTCTTTGTTGACTTTTTACAAAATAACATCAGCATGATGAAGCAGGAAGGGATTTATAGAAAGGCTGCATCTAAGACTTTAGTTGAGAGATTTGAAGGAGATCTTTTTGAAAAATATGAAGCATTCATTGGAGACTATAAAAGGAAAACAGATGCATTGGATTACAACGAATTTTACCTAATAATTACAAGCATGATCGCTGAGAACAAGGTGTTTATGGATGTACACTTACTGGCGTCATGTTTCAAGAGATTTTTGAGAAGATTGTTGGTTCCTGTGATCCCTTACACATGCTACTTCAATGTTATCAATGACATCAAGACTAAGCTAAATCTTCCAAAAGAACACGAACAAACATTGAAGTTGATATTGAGCCATCTGGTTGAGGTATCAAAACTGGAAAGTGAAAACAAAATGACAAAATATAACCTGGCCATGGTGTTTGCACCATCCTTGGTAAGAGACCTGAACAATGAAAGAGAAATGATGGATTTCAAAGAAAGAGTAAAGTTCATTGAGTACTTACTGAATGTGTAGATATATATATTTTAATCTTAGTATTTAGTTTAATTACAGGTTTATGTTTTTGACACTCTTGTTGCTAAGTAGCTCTAGTTTCTTCTCACCAAATCGAAGCAGATGCTCAATAGTTGTGAAGTCTTTTCTGTTGATCTTGTTGAAGTTTTCCTGAAAGAGCTGGTGGGAATAGTATCTGAAGTTTGCCTGATTCACCTTTGGCTTTGTGTATGACATTTTGATGAATTCCTTGTATAGGCTGAGTGCTCTTTTTTGCAAACCATTAATTTTTCTAACCATTGTCTTTTATCATATAATGTTTGGGTAAGTGATGTGTTTGATTAGTGTTGGCAACTAATTGGTCTTAAAGGTTCTGTGTGTATATCCCTTGTTTAACTTTTATCTTTTTCCAGTGTGGTACATTATTATTTTTTTTTCTTGTAAATCCGATTAATCACCCATGTGATGTTTTTTTTTTCCTTTGGACAGTACACTTCTTGTGGTTATATCCGAGAACCAAGAGTCAATGTTTAGTTTACTTATTGATTTGACACGTGCATAAGATCCTCATCAATTTATTTGTCCTGAATTAATCATTCAAGCATGTGTCAATTACTGAATTGAATCATACTAAAAACAAAACAAAAAGTGTTATATACAAATGTATTAAGAATGATAGTTTAGTCTATTTGCATTTGTAATATCTTGTGGTATTGAGTATTTGTATATTATTTAAAAGCTATCGCTTAAGGGTATACCATATCAATCGGAATTGTTGATGTGCGGGTATAATGGATGCGCCTCCATTATCAAATTTAATACTTGTTTACCTTTTTTTTTTTTTTGAAGATCGCTTCCATATAGATTCGTCTCCTATTTCTGTTTTATAGTTCAAATGTTAAATTATACAGACATAATTTATTAACTTTATTAGTGGATGAAACAGTTTCTGTATAAATTAGGTACTTCAAAATCAGAATTGAAATCAAAAGAGACGTGATCTCTTATATTCATCAAGAATATTTACTAAGTAAACAAATCATAAATACACATTGTTTTCAAAAAAAAAAAATAATAACAATTTAAAATTAAAATTATATTATTGTTCTTCTCATGTTTAATTTTTTTTGTTCACCTGAATATGATCTCACTCCAAAATAACTAAGCAAGTATGTAATTTTATACTTAATGTTGTTATTAAAGCGTCATAATCACCATTTTATTATTTATTGTTTTATGCCCCTTAGATGGAAAAAAGTATTAATATTGCAACTTTATATATCATTTTTTCAGAATGAAAATTGTATTGTTTTTCTATTGTAAGTGAAAATGAAATGTATCTGAAAATCTCAATTTGTAATGATTACATGAGATTTATAATATTGTTCAAAATTCTTGTAGCTAAACATATTTCACAAGAGAATGAAGAACTTACCGAATATACTATAAAAAAAGTTGCACATACAACTTGTTTTTTTTGAATATTAAATAACCAACTTCAAAATAAACAAAATACAGTTCGTCTTTTTTTTTTGACAAGGGGTTAACCAAAAAAAAAAAAAAACAAGTGATCTACTACAATTCCAAAATGGAAAAAAAAAATACATAAAAAATAAAAAAGTTCAACATTTCTTTTTTTTTTTTTGGCTTTTTGAAAATTCTTCTATGTTTATTATCTTACTAGGTCTTAACTTCAACTAAAGCTATTTGCATTTTTTATAGCAGATACATTTGTTTACTTATTTACATTCTTGAATGAAGTGTAAGTGCTTAGATTTCATTGAATACTACCAACTGTAGCATAATCGTAAAAATAGATATTCAGTATCAGAGTGTATAAAAACATTTCATGTATACAATTTCTATTTATCATATATTAAATCATAAATACAACCCCACATAAAGAGCTATACTCTAACCGTTTTATATATAAAGTTATATTTTACGAAGTGGTTGTATAACATATATACAAACCCCAAAAGAAAAAAAAAATATATATTTAAATATATAAACCTCAAAAAAAAGAGAGAGAGAGAGTAAACAGTTCACTGTTCTTCCCTGATTTACAAGCCCATTCCATTTTGAAAAAGAAAAAAAAAAAAAAGAAAAGACAACATATTTATATTACAACCCCATAGATAAGGCTCCAATATGGATACTACCTCTTCTGGTAAATCAAAAGCTAAACGAATAGTTGCTAAAAGAGCTTGTCTCAATTGTAGAAGTAAGAAAATCAAATGTGATGGTGAAGTTACTGTCTTTTTAGAGGGTAAAAGCCAATGCTCGAACTGCTCTCAAAATAACCTTGAAGGTTGTATTTTTCTTCCGAGTAAAAGAGGGGGAAGAAAACCCAAAGGCAAAGTAAATAAAAATAATAAAACATTGAAACCAGTTCACCAAATGGATGATAACTTAATAAAAAGCCCACATGACCATCCTGTCTATGCACAACTTCCCTCCATTAGACCAAACAATCAAAGCATTTTCAATTTTCCTCATAATTATGTGCAGCCTCCCATGTATTATAATGTGATTCCATTCCATCCTCATATGCATCCTAATGTAATTTCACCTTTTCAACAAAACAAAAATTTCAATCAACTGCCCACTCATGTTATCAACCCAAATAAGGTTATTCCTTATGTCCCACCCAACATCCATAATCCTGATTTGCATAGAAGATCACATTCCAACATTAATACTTACAGGTCTTATTCTAATTGTGAAAACACTCCAATAGATCATCATTATCATCTTCCTTCTGTTCAAAACTTTCCCCACTTTCAACAATGTTATCTGCCAAAAGCTCATGTGCTTCCCCAGCAAGGATATCTCTTCAGTTCAAAAAACGTAAACACTTACCCACAATACCAAGATTACAACTCAAATGCTATAACTCCTATCAACCACACAGAGTTTCTTAAAAAAAGCCAGTCCCTAAATAACTTGTCGCACTTCAATTCTGCCCCAATATCACCACGTTTTCCTAGCTTTTCAGAGCTTAATGTAGCTGCAAATAAAAGAGATAAAAGTTCAAAACTAGATAAGTCGGATTTACAAGGTTACGAGAAACAATCAGAAAATCTTAAAAAAAAAGAAAAAAGGTAAAGAAGTGAAAAAAAAAAAAAAGTGTAAATCATACCAATAGTAGGGATCTTCCTTCTAAAAACGAAGAAACCCGATTAATTTAACTTTATAGATAAAAAAATCAAAAAAAAAATATGAAATGAAGCAAAAATCTTTTTATATTGAGTTTTATTTATTTTGTTTACTTTTTCATACCACGTAGATACTCATCATGACCAATGCTTTCTATTCTCTTGGCCTTTTCCAGTACTTCCTTTTCTTGTTCTTGCATGAATAATTCCATCTTAGCGGAGTACTCGCCACCCAGCATTCTTACGGCTAGCAAACCAGCGTTGGTTGAGTTGTTGATGGCCACGGTGGCAACTGGAACACCTCTAGGCATTTGTAAAATGGAATGCATGGAATCAACACCATCCAAAACAGATCCCTTCACTGGAACACCAATGACCGGAAGACTGGTCATGGCTGCCACCATACCTGGCAAGTGTGCAGCACCACCAGCACCGGCAATTATGGCCTTCAATCCTCTCTGTCTAGCAGAGGTTGCATAATCAAACATTCTTTGTGGGGTTCTATGAGCTGATACGATGGTGACTTCATATGGGATATCGAATTTGGCCAACATATCACAAGCAGCCTTCATAACAGGTAAATCAGAATCACTACCCATGATAACACCAACTTTAGGAACCTTTTCCAAAGCCTTTGAAGCTCCTTCGACATACTTCAATTTATCTTCACAAGATGCCATTGAGTCACTGATTATGTTGATGTGACCCAATTTTCTCTTTGGCTTTGATTCCTTTCCGTAAAGATACACAGAACCGCCGTTGATTTCTAATGCTCTTTGACATAACTCTAGCTCCTTTCCTGGCTGGTTGTCATCTCCCAACACGTTCAACATGATGGCATTGGTTTCGTTGCTGATGAATCCTAGTCCAGGAATTGGTAACCCCATAACAGCTCTCAAATGAGCCTCGAATTGTGATATGACACATGCATCAATGGTGTAATGGCCTGAGTTGTGTGGTCTTGGTGCAATTTCATTAATCAAAACATCTCCGTCTTTCATCAAGAACATCTCAACACCAAAGATCCCACATCCAGGGAAGGTTGCTACAGTTTTCAAGGCCATTTCCTTGGCAAGTTCGATTTGCTTGTCTCCAATTCTGGCTGGTGCATAACAGGTGTGGCATATGTTTTGTTGATGAATGGTCTCAACAACAGGGAATGACTTCACCTCTCCATTTTGTTCCTTGATGATCATCACAGCTAGTTCCTTTTCAAATGGAGCAAACTTTTCCGCATACAAAGGTCTATTCTTCAAGAACTCTAAAGCCTCTTCTAATTCAGATGGGGTGGATACAACAAAGTTTCCTCTTCCATCATAGGCTTCAGTTCTGGATTTCAACAAGTATGGGTATCCAATCTTCTCACCCATCAATGATAAGCTTTCCACATTGTTGTTTTCAATGGCATGTGATTCTGCCACTTTAATGTCGTGTTTTATTAAATGTAACTTTTGTAAATACTTGTCCTTAATAAGACCAATTGTTTCTGAAGAAGGGTGGATTTGTAAATTTGGATACTCAGCGGATACCTCCTTCAAAGTATCAATATCAACATGTTCAATTTCAATGGTTAAAACATCACACTTGGCAGCCAATGCCTTAATGTCATCTTTGTTCTTGAATGAACCGTTGATGTGCTCTCCATTGGAAATTTGCTTGGCTGGAGAGTTCTCCACATCCAGAATTATGGTTTTGATGTTCATTCTGTTGGCTTCTTCAATTAGCATTCTGCCTAATTGACCACCTCCTAAAATACCTAAAGTCTTTGAATCCATTGTTGTCTATTATAAATTTTGGTGATTATTTGAATAATGGTTATAATCTGGTTATGTATGTTTTCCTTATGTTAAAGAATAAAGTAACTTTATGAGGTTATATATTTGATATTCAATTCCAATTATGAATTGTTGATTATATATGATCCTTTTTAAGGAGATGTTTCAAGAGTTCAAGATTGTTATTTTTTTTCCCTTTCTAATTTTTTTTTTTTTTAGAACTTCTGTTAAAACTTATTTATTCGTTACTATTTTTCTTTTGAAAAAAATAAAATATTGACAACTTCAAATGTTGATTTCACCACTTTTACCCTGATTTCAATAGCTAACCATTTTTGGAAAAAATTAAAATATCACATGACCTGAGATTATTATTTTTTTTTTCTCCACCCCACTGGTAATCCAAAATATCATAAACGCGGCTATTTTCCATTCTCTATTTATTTATTTTTTTTATGGGAAAGAAAAAAAATTTTAGGAAATAAATTGTATTTTTGTTTTTTTTTTCTACTTTCAACAGTGGCAAAAAAAAAAAATGCATAAATGATAATATACTTATTTTTTCATTCAAATATAACAAATGTATAGCAAACCAAGTTTATTATAATAACTAAAACTAATATCGGTTTTTCTATTCACTAACTTTTTTTTCTCCCCCTCAAAAACGCATACATCTAATATAGATAAATAACCAACAACATGAATACCAACGCTAGAGCCGCAAGAAACAACAATAAAAGATCTGTCAGAGGATCTAACGGTAAGAGTATCTCTTTCCAAAAAGCTGGTAGAAGAAGATCTCCAGCTCTAGGTTCCAAGCCAGTTTCTGCTCATAACAACAAAGCTGAAATCTTGCATCAATTGAAAGTTTCCAAATTGACTGCACAAAGTATTGCTGAAAAGCACAAAAACCAAGTCTTGAAACATTCTAGCCAACAAGCTGCTATTCTTTCTAAGAAGGTTTCTGTTGCTGGTTTACCTGCTGATGTTAACGAAAGATCCATCAAAGTATGTTTTTTAAATGTGGCTATTTAATGCCATCAGAAGAAATGGTAAAAATAAAGTGAAAGCTGGCTTTTACTTTTTTTTTTTCAACTTAGTGAGTGTTTTTATCCATGATCCATTATTTTTATTTTCTTTTTTGTTCCTTTTTCTTTAATATCATAGATTGATATTAAGTGTTCAATAGTGAACTTTAGTGAATTGTAGGTGTTTTCAAACAAATATAGAGAAAGATAGAAAAAAAAGAATATTCAACAACAACAGTTTTTTTTTCATCTTCCGGGTTTGAAATCACTTTGAGTTTGTTTTCCTTTTGTATAAGCTTATAACATCACAGAAATGATGAATAATACAAAATGGGCTACTGTTTATTGGTTTTTTGGTCGCTGTGGCTATGTATGAGGTTGAGTTCATTTTGGTGACTGCATTTTCGTTTTTGTCAAATTAAAACAGACAGATGTGAATTTTTAGAAGAAATTTATTGTTGCTTCATTTAATTCACTATTTAAAAAATAGTTGTAATTCAATGAATCTCTAAAAGACAAAAGAGTACTGCGCTTTGCTTTTGTTTTTTCCACTTAGTCACCATTCCCTTTCTTTTTAAAGTTTTTGTTTAAAAAGAGGTTTGAAACTTGATGAACTGTATACATAGTTGGATATAGCCTAGACCACTGATTTTTAGCCTCACCAAATGTATATCTATTGCTATAGAATAACATTTATAAGGCTCTACAATCACCTATAGAAACTCTGAAAAAAGGCATTTAAAAAACGGAAAAGATTAATAAATATAACTTGAAACATGTGAAAATTCATCTCATAATTTTCCACATTTGAACCTTTCCCTTATTCTTTTTCACTAACAATTATCATATTCATTATTTTAGCAAATTTTTTGCTGTGACGTTTACACAATAAAAAGACAATGCCTGCTGATGCTGTCTTTATCGTGATTTCTTTGATTTCTAAAAATCATTACATTAGTGGATGTAATTGCTTTTAGGTATCAAAGAGATCTCTTATAAAGTACAGCAAGCAGGTTTGATTTAAGTTTTTATTGTGTGTCTCTTTTTTTCATATTTATTTTACTCATTTAAAAGGAGAAAATAATAAAAGAGATGGTCACGTCTAGATTCATTTAACGAAATTATATTCAAAAATAGGAATTCTTTAACACTGCTGTTGGTGGTGTGAGACACATTGAATTATTCTACAACCAATACGGTAAATCCACTGGTAACTGTATGATCACCTTTGTCACTTTTGAACAAGCTGCTGCTTTGGTCAAGAATTACAACGGTGCTCCAATTGACAATGGTAAATCCAAGTTGAGACTATCTTTAGTTGTTGACACCAGTAGACAACCTCAACCAACCGCTTTGGCCGCTAGAATTGGTATTCCAAACACCAACGCTACAAGCACCAGTCCAAAGGACATCAAGAAAAAAGTAAAAGCCTTGGCCACCAAAGCCAAGTCAGCTAAAAAGCCAGTCAAGAAGACCAAGGCCACCAAGAAGCCAGCTCCAGTAAGTTTGGAAGATTTGGATAAGCAAATGAACGATTACTTTGCTCCTCCAACTCCAGCTGAAAACTAATCTTACTTTGTTGTATTCTGATTTGAAGAAGAACAAGCAACTATGCAAATAAATAATTGGCCCAGAGTTCAAGATGCCTATATATATTAATAATAATTAGATTTTAATAATATATATATTTTTTTTTTTCGATAAAAATATTAAAAAAGAAGCAAGATTTGTGCTATGTACATGTTTATTTTTTTTCTACTACTTCTTACCAAATCCAAAGAAATCCTCCCATATGGAATATGAATAATTGTGACGGTCCTTTCTGGTCAACACTTGTTGTGCATAAAGATCATTGATGTATGCTGAAGACAGTTTGTTTTCTGTGTTATTGACCTTCGCCTGCTGCTTGAAATATTCCAGATAGGCCTCATCGTCGTCAAGACCTCTGCCGAGTTTGACATCGTCAGCTGTTCTTTCACCATGGTTGTTGAACTTGTTCTCTCTTCTGATTCTGTTGGTTGATTTCACGGCTATGGCTGTGCACACTGCTATCAAGGCAATGTATCCAAGATTTTTTGTTGCGTGTCTGAATAGATATTCTTTTTCTCTTTGATTCATGGTATGGTTGTTTTTTTGTAAAAGTACAGGTAGTTGTGTTTGGACACTTCTCTTTCTCCTTGAACTCATTATGAAGTTACCTTCTCCTTAATCAAAGGTAATAAGATTAAATTGTATAATAAATCTTCTGATAGAAAAAGAAAAAAAGAGAGAAAATGTGCGACGAGAAGAAAAAAAGGTGATTTGATTTTTTTTTTTTTTTGAAAATTACCTTCACTAAACACGGCAGCATGCTTTTTTAAGTCCGACGTGTATGGTTACTTATTTTTTTGAGGCTAAACGAACACTGATAAGATTATGACTCAAGCTATATAAATATTGCAATAACCAAGACTTTGAAAACTTAGCCTAATATGGAACATGCTGTCTCTGGCTCTGTCTCTGGAGTTATCTCAATATCACTAACATACCCATTGGTGACGCTATCTACCATTTTACAAGCCAGAAAGGCCATTAAGAATGCAGATACATTAGAAAAAAAACAAACCATTGTTCATCAGATAGCACAACTTTATGAAAAAGGTGAACTTTACAATGGGCTTTCATCATGCATATCTGGAATAGCAGCCACAAACTTTGTTTACTACTATTTCTTTGAAACACTGAGTAAAATCAGATTGAACCGAACCAAGAGAAAAAATCTGACCTTTGTTGAATCCACAGTCATTGGGTTCATAGCTGGATCCATCACTGCCATTGCGACAAACCCTATATGGACTGCAAACACTAGATTGATCACAAGCTCATCTAAGAATGAAACATTGATAGGTACCATCAAGGAGATCATTTGCGAAGATGGGGTTATGGCCTTGTTTAAGGGGTTGAAGCCAGCCTTGATACTTGTTCTAAATCCTGTCATCCAATACTCCATTTTTGAACAAATGAAAAACTTGATATATGTTTCCAGGGAGGACATCACACCAAGAATGTCCTTTGTTCTGGGGGCTGCGTCAAAGATCATTGCAACTGTGCTAACCTACCCGACAATAACTGTTAAAACACAGTCACATTTGCAAAAAGATCAGTCAGTTATTGACATGCTTAGAAAGATCATTGAAGAGGACGGGTTTTTGGGACTGTTCAAAGGGTTGAAACCAAAGATCATACAAAGTGTTCTAACCTCAGCGTTTTTGTTTTACTTTAAGCAAAAAATAATGGATTTTCTAAAGATTTTGCTCAAAATAAAAAGAAGACAAAACATTAAGATGGATTAATATTTCATGGTTTATAAAAGTTGCTTTTTACAAGTATGATTAAACAAATATAGAGCTTTATATATATAAATAAAAGCAAGGACATTATCATTCCTCATTAACTATTACCTTCTGTTTCAAATCGCATCATTGTTATGGAGCAAATAATTGTTGACCATATCAAAAGTATAGAAAATAACGGCGTTGGCGGGAGCTGCTCTGATCAAGGTGATACCCAAACCGTTGTAAAATCCATGTATACCCTTTTGGCTCAGAATGCTTTTGATGGCTGATGAAATTGTTGTTTTGTGATCTATTTGAACCAAGGACTTTACAGTGTCAACGGGGAAAATACTGAAATTGAACATAATACCTGCAAGTGCCCCACTAACGAGTGAATGCCACTGTTTAGACTCGTTGTTTTTATCTTTTAAGTATTTCTTAGATATCTCATATGTAGAGAACCATACACATCCACCCAGAGATTCTCTCAAGAAAGTACTGCTCTGTCCTTTCCAAAGACCCTTGACTCCGTTTTCTTTCAAGGTCTTGGAAATGGTGTTGAAAACTGTATTGTTATTGGCCGAGTTTTTTAAGTTCGCAACTTGCAATTTACATTTCACGAGTTCAACGGGAGTAAGCACAAATGAGGCAAATGACCCTGCAACACCACCACTTATAACAATTTTTTGAAGATCAGAAAAATTATTGCTCAGGAGCTTATAAGTTTGGCCATAAGATACAAATAAGACTGCATTCTCCAGAATGGCACCAAACATTGGTGAGCCTACACCTTTATAAAAGCCCTTTAAAAATCCCTCGTTCTTATAGGTGTACTTGATACAGTCCATGGTGGACTTGAAGCGGCCCTTGTTGTCTGTTTGAAGTCTTACTTTTATTGTATCAAATGGGAACTCCACAAGTTTTCCAAGCATGCCTGCAGTGGCACTTGCTGTAAGTTCATATAAGATTTCTTCCATGAAAAAAATGGCTTTTATCTATGTAATCTTGGTTGTATTTTCAATACTGGCTAATATAATACTTCAAACCTTACTTACTACTCTTTTTCTTTTTATAATATCATATCAGACTCAGTGAATCAAAAAAGAAGAATTTCACCTTTTCTTTTATTACTACCATTTTTATTTTGAAAAAAAATATCAACAGTATGATAATAGTCATTATAGGTGATTGGTTTTCTCGGATTTTTTTGCCGAGTGTTATGTCCGATAGCCGAATACCATACTTCAGGTCAGTCACGAGTACAAATGGTGGTTTAATCCTTGAAAGAATATTATGCTTTTAGAGTAATCAATAATGCGTATGCATGCTGCTTTCCTTTTTTCCTTTTTTCTTTTTTTTTTTTTGCTACTAACAAATTGTTAAAAAAAAAAAAAGGTGGATTCAACATGAATCATGTACTGGTAACAATTTCCTATTTGAGAGATCTTTTCTGTCTAAAATATTTTTTAACAATTTCTACTTCTCTCTAAAAAAAAATTTTTTTTTCTTTTTTTTCTGCTTTTTTTTACTTAGTTTCGCTAGTTGGAAAAAAAAAAAAAATTTTTTTTTTTTGATTAATTTTCAGATTGGAAATACAACTTTTATTAAATATTATTAATTACATCTATCTATATCGTAAAAGATATTATTCCTCCCAAGGGATAGTCCGCTGTATTAGCTTAAAGAAATTATTTAGATTATTCACTATTAACCAAAAAAAATGAAATACTTAGCTGCCTACTTATTATTAGCCCAAAACGGTAAGGAAACCACCGTTGACTCCATTTCTCAATTATTAGCCACCGTTGGTATTGAAGCCGATGCTGCTAGAATTGAAACTTTATTGAAGTCTGTCGAAGGTAAGACTGTTGAAGAATTAGTTGCTGAAGGTAACTCCAAGTTAGCTACCGTTCCAGCTGCTGGTGCCGCCGCTGGTGCTTCTTCTGCTGCTGCCGGTTCTACTGAAGCTGCTGCTGAAGAAAAGGAAGAATCCGCTGCTGAAGAATCTGACGATGACATGGGTTTCGGTTTATTCGATTAAACAAGTAATTTCAAGTAAAAAAATATATAAATGATTTTACTGAAGGTTATTCAGTGAGTGTATATACAGATCAAACATGATTCAAAGAATTGATTTCATGATATGTAATTTCCAATCTGAATAGCATACCTAGTTTGCTTCAAACATCATCCGTTTTTTTTTTTTGTTTCTTTAGTCTTTGTAGATTAATGTTCATATATTCATGATAGATTGTCCAAGTCTGCTGTACACGTGACTACTTTTTTTTATAAAAAAATTTGCTTCTTTTTTTTTTGCATCTTAAAAACTTTGTTAATTTTTCCTCGTTGGTAGATATTTGTGTTCCCCTTTGGCAATTAAAGAAATGAACTTATCATCATTTATCAGAAAACATAAACACAGTTGACTAATATTTCCTGTTAAGGAACCACTATACCCCTATAATTACTATTGAATTGACCATAAGAAAACAAGATACACATGAGCACTGAAGTAAGCAAAAAAGAAGCTGCAGTTGAAGTCCCAAACACCAGTCTAATAAGCATAGCATCATTTCTGAAGCAACTAAAAGGTAAGAAAGTTCTTATTAAAAACATATCTGGAATCTGTTACAAGGGAACACTTGAGTCCATAGATGCATTCATGAACATATGCCTGAAAGATGCAGTTGAATACTACATGGAAGATGCCGATGATATAATTGCATACTACGAAAATGAAGTTTTTGTTAGAGGGTTTGGTATTATTCATATGTCAGAAATATAATTATTAATGAAAACCTTTACGGATCTATAGGTTAGGATAATTAGTCAATTATTGATAATCTAATTATATATATGTTTTTTTAAATATATTTGAATTAAAAAAAGGGAATATTTATATATATTCATTTTACTAGTATTTCTTATATACAAATGGTTTGATAGTTTTCAGTATATTCTTTATGAGAATATTTCTAAACATTTATACTTTTTGAATAGTTTTTCATCATACATCTCCTCAACCATGATACAAGTAATTGAAAATGAACAATAGTGTTTGTTTTTTTTTTTTGAAATACTTAATTCATAAAAAAAAAAAAAAAAATTAAATATACACACATCATGTAATCATATAGTTGTTATTTTCATTATTTGTATTCTTTCTTTTTAGAATTGTAATTTTACTTTACTGTTTGTTGTTTTATTACTTGTCATCTTGACACCTATACATCATCTTTTATATTTTATGTTCATTGTTGATTTTAAACGTCGTAAACATATTTGTCACCCTTTAAGTGCTTGGCAGTCTTTTGGTAGTGAGAGTAGTATGTTGGAATGGTTAAACCACAGACACCGAAGACCATGATGTAGGTGATCATACCATATCTGACGTGCCATTTAGTCCATTGGCCACCAGTAGCACCTCTTGGAGTCTTTGGTAAAGTTTCGTAGAATTTGACAATCCATTGGAATCTTCTGGCAGAAGAAGAAGCAGTAGAGTTGATGACGTTTGGAGAACCAATCTTTGGTGGAATTAAAGAGCTTAATCTGGACATTGCTTTTTATTAGTATATATGGGTTTATACGAGGTTCTTTTCCATTTCTTTTTTATTAAGAATATAATCAAACCAATTTAAGTATGTGCTAAAATCAATAATCTAAAAAAACTCATAACAAAAAATTAACTAGTAAAAAAAATATTTAACGAGAAAAAAAAAAATTTTTTTTTTCCGCCTTCCTAGAATTTTAGCTGTGTGTAGAAGTGCTCGCTAGCTGGCACTATCATTTTCTCATATATATTTTTTGGTTTTTGGTTGGTTCACACGCAAATGCGTAAAACACTAGTAATTTTATATTTTTTTTTTCCTTTGGCGAATTGGTAGCTACAGTGACAAAATGTATACAACCGGGGATAAACCTATTTACACACGTGATTCAATCACGCTCATTATTTCCTCCAGACTTTCACATTTCTTGCCATTCTTAACATGTTGCTCATAGTGTTCAATCTTTTCATAATCACCCCATGTAACCAGTTTTCTATCATTTTGCTTCAAAAATTCAAAATCTTGTAGTTCATTACTGTTAGGGTTACTTGACATATCCAAGTTCTTGTAGTCTTTATCAACTAATGCAAATGTGTCCAACATGGTGTTTGCAATGGTTCCAAACCCTTTGTTCTTCAACCATCCAACACTTTTGATTTTGTCTGGGTTTTGGGCAATCAATTGCTCATACTCCTCCAGCTGAGGATTTTCAGTTCCTATAGACAATATAACTAAATCGTTGTCAGTCTCTATAATCTTATCAGTGGAAATGGCTCTGCTTGGGTTATCGGCATCCATGATATTCTCTTTGGAGTACAATTTCTTACCCTCAGTATCTATTTTGAAAGGGGACTGTAAGAATTTCAACTCCCACTTCAATTCACCATTGTCAACATCTGTGGAATTTTTCTTTGTTAGTTGGATTTTTTTCACTAGTGCCCTGGAAGGCTTCTTATTCATGTCATGATCATAGTATTTTGGGTTGATATAACCTGTAACTCCATACTTGCTTAGTCCCCAAAGCTCTCTGAACTCCTTGGATCCAAATCTTGCACTTTCAAAATCTCTTCTACCTATGATGTTTATTTTTTTCAGTGGTGCCTTATTGATGATATCCACAAAGTCTTCGTTAATATCACTCTTGCTGATTGTTTGCTTGTCGTATTTGCACATTGTTAAAAGTCTGCATATATCAAATGCAACATTTCCATTACCAACAATGTTTATGTGTTTTATTTTTGACCAAAACTCTTCACTTTTCCAAGCTTGACATGCATTCTTTGGTTCTGGATAATTGTTGTACCAATTTACCAGATCCTTAGCCTTTAACGTGTTTAAGTCAGTTTTGCTTTCCAGTTTATAGTCTCTACTTTTTTCACACCCATTGGCTAAGTATAAAAGATCAGATTTTGCAATCAGTTCCTCATACTCTTCTTTCTTTGTGAGGTTGTAATTACCTACAAACTTGACATTGTTGTCTTGGTATAGGCTTTTGTCGGTGAATATCTCCTTGAAAGTGTCTATGCAGTTCTTGATTTCGGGATGGTCTGGAGCTACACCACTTCTGACTAGTCCAAAGGGGACAGGTAGTTTATCCCATATATTTATATTCAGCTTGAATTGTCTTTCAGCGGAGCTCAACTTGTTTAGCTGAAGCAGTTTGAAACAGGTGTACATTCCAGAAGCACCTGCCCCTATTATGTTGATGTTTTTTGTAATCTTCTGATTCTTCAACACACTCATAGCTGAAGTATGGGCTTGTTGTTTCTTATTGACAGTTTTCGAATCCTGGGTAAGGTCTTAGTAGATTACATTTCTTTTGTGATAACTTTTTCTTTTTAAGAAAAGTAGGTTGATTTTCTTGGTAATATTTGTTCTTTGATGGCAAGCTGTCACGTGCAGTTTTATAGGTAAAAAGCCTTACTAACACCGATTTTTATGTCGAAAAAAAAAACAACTCCACCTAAATTATTTCAAACGTCATAATTAAATACAACATCCATCTTATAATATTTTGTATTAGTATATAACTACCGTCAAAAAGATGTTTGATATTATTTGATTGACAACAACTTAATCTTTCATTTAGTTAGAGATTGAAACATTCATATAACCAAACAAAAAAAAACAAAAAACATTACCGTTTATTAACAAAAATGACAAAGCAAAGCTTATTATTAGATCAATTTATGCTATTTGGTGATTCCATCACAGAATTTGCCTTCAATTCAAATTTCCAAGAATCCCAAGGAAATGAGCTTTACCAAGACGGTAAGGTCAATCCTATGCATCAACAATTTACTATGGGTGCTGCTTTAACTAACCTTTATGTAAGAAGACTGGATATTGTTCAAAAAGGATTCTCTGGTTATAACTCTAGATGGGCCTTAAAGATTTTACCAGAATTGATGAAGATCTACACAAATGTCAAGATGGCATACATATTCTTTGGATCAAATGACTCCTGTATGGGTGAAATCCAACACGTTCCTATAGATGAATACAGGGAAAACACTTTAAAATTGATAAACACGTTCAAGCAGAATGGTGTGGAAAAAATTATTTTGATAACTCCTGCTTTGTTCAATGAGGAGTTGTGGAAGGAAAGCAAGGCAGACGAAGTAAACAAAGGATACACAAGATCTAACAAGGACTTTGCTAGATATGCAGAAGCTCTGGAACAAATTGGGATGGAAATGCAATTACCAGTTGTTAACTTAAACAAAGCATTCACAAAGTATGCAGATGAAAAACTAAATGGAAAGTGGCAAGACTTGTTGTGTGACGGCTTGCACTTTTCAGGACACGGTTACTACGTTTTCTACAATGAATTGGTTAATACCATCAATAATGTTTATCCGGAAATGAGCACTGATCAACTTGAATATAATTTGCCTAATTGGAGAAATGTTGACAAAGATGGAGGTAACTTAAAGGTTTAATTAGAATTTTATGTTAGTACATTTGCTGTATATATAACTGATATTTTGCTTTATAACAAAACAAATAGCTGATAATATTCTTTTTATTAATATATTCTAGTTTTCTCATTTGAAAGATGCTTTTACGTTTACGGTTTCATTGTATGGTAGCGGTGTGTAACTTTTCATTTTTTTTTTTTCAGATGAACAAGTTCATACGCCATTTTTCAAGCTTCTTCAATTTTCTTTTTTAGAAGAACTTGTCATGTTATATACTAAAACATTTTTAGGCATCCGTTCTATAGAACCAATAAGCAAAATTAACATTCAATCGTCAAATGTCTAGTGAAGGTATTCCGATTGATAGACTGCCTGTGTCTGAAAGCGTACCAGCCAATGTTGAAGATTCATCAATGAAAGCCAAGGCCACATCTCTATATGACGAGATCGTAAAGAAAAATCCATTCTTTGCAGCTGGTGGTGGTTTGATGCTGTTAGGATCCGCATTAGCCATTGCTAGATCAGCTATTAAGTCAGGTTCAGCCTTTGCATACAGACAACTCTTGATTGATCTAGAAATCCCATCAAAGGACAAGTCATATCTCTGGTTTTTGCAATGGGTGGGTAAGTACCCACAAAGAAGTAGTAGACAGTTATCAGTGGAAACATCATTCCACCAACATGACAATGGCTCTGTTACAACCAACTTTCAGTTTGTACCAGGTCCTGGAAGACATCTGATCAAGTACAAGGGAGCTTATATGCTTATAAGAAGAGAAAGAAGTGGGAAAATGGTTGATATGACAAATGGATCTCCTTTTGAAACTGTAACTTTAACCACTTTATACAGAGATAGACATTTGTTCAAGGACTTGCTTCTTGAGGCTAAGGACTTGGCTACAAAGCAAAACGAAGGTAAAACTGTTATATACACTTCCTGGGGACCAGAATGGAGACCTTTTGGACAGCCAAAATCTAAAAGATTATTGAATAGTGTTATTTTGGATAAAGGTATAGCCCAAAATATATTAGATGATGTCAAGGATTTCATGGGTAACGGTAATTGGTACTTTGATAGAGGTATTCCTTACAGAAGAGGATATTTACTACATGGACCACCAGGTAGTGGTAAAACCAGTTTCATACAAGCACTGGCTGGTCACCTCGACTATAACATTTGTATTTTGAACTTAGCAGAACCTAACCTAACTGATGACAGACTTAATCATTTGATGAATCATATTCCAGAAAGAAGCATTTTGCTTTTAGAAGATGTTGATGCTGCGTTTAATAAAAGAGAGCAAACTAACGAAAAGGGCTTCAACAGCTCAGGTGTTACCTTTTCTGGTCTTCTAAACTCTCTGGATGGTGTAACATCCTCTGAAGAAACAATCACTTTCATGACAACCAATCATCCTGAAAAACTGGACCCAGCCATATTGAGACCAGGTAGAATTGATTTCAAACAATACATAGGAAACGCCACATTATATCAGATGGAAAAGATGTTCACGAAATTCTATCCTAATGAGAATGAAAAGTGTAAAGAATTTATAGACTACTGTAACACAGTTGACAAAAGTAAAACTATCTCTACGGCTCAGCTACAAGGTATATTTGTCATGAACAAAAACGACACAAACGGTGCAATTGACATGATCAAAGAAGTTTACAAAAACTGATTTTGAACAAAATTTTAATTAGCCGCGTGTGGCTTTTATGATCAATCCGAAAGAAGTAATTTCAGATAACAACAATATAAAAAAAAAAGAGGCACTCACCGTACTTAGGTTATATTTTGTGTGGTACAAAAATACAACTAAGTGAATAAAGTGACAATTGTTTGTCAAATTAAATCTTTTACAGGACGTTGTGTATTTATCTTTGAATTACCAGTCACCCAGCTTGTATATACTTTCTTTTAAACTAAAGAATAACCCACGGTTTTTTTTTTTTTTTTGTAAGTAACCAACAGCCTCAATACAACATCTTCACATTAAAACCAAAATAAGAGCTTATAATATTAAGTGTAAATATGATTGATTCAATAGATCATTCAACCAACCATAACAACATTAAATCAGTAGATGTATCTGATGATATAATTATACCGTCACTTGAGAATCTTAACATAAATGACGAAAACAACGATTTTCTCATTCAAAGAGAACAAGTTCATGATAATAAACTCATTAAGTCAACAAAAAACAAAAATACCATTAAGAGAGGTAGTTCAAAACCACTTATTTCACCTATTCAGCATACGGTAAATAATGAATCTGTTTCCATAACAAGTAGTGATAATCTAAGAAGTAAGGAAAATGTTCTGCCTACTAGAGCATCTTTGAAAAGCTTAAACTTATCAAGATCAAACACCAAGTTTTTTGTTACCAAATCTGATAATATGCAAGATATTCAACTTAGCTATGACTTAAATTTGTGGACTACCACTGCAACTGCAAGTGAAAAGATAATGAAAGCTTACAACAATGGAGCTGCTAGAGTCATTTTGTTTGTTTCTTTAAATTTAGCTGGAAAATTTTACGGTGCATTAGAGGTGAAAAGTAGCTCTCTAGATGATAATAAATTCTCTAGTGTATGGGAAAGTAAGCATAAAAACAAAAAATGCTTTAAGGTGGAGTGGCTTGTTTTTAAACCTGTTGCTAATCGTGTTTTGAGACATGTTACAGTGTCACCGGACGATGAAAGGCCAGTAACAAGTTTAAAAAATGGCTTTGAAATAGCTTCATTTAACAAAGGTATCGACATTCTAGACATAATGTTTAGATATGTTGACTTTTAGTGAAATTATCATAATATTTTAACTATTAGTGGTGTATGTATTTTTATTTACTGTTGATATATTTGTTTAAATCCGAATTAATGAACTTACACGTTCAGTCCTCGTTTAGTTTATATAACTATTTTTTTTTTTTTATGTCTAGAAATTTTTAGAATTAAATGTTAAGAAAATCAACGGTAATAAAAGAAAACCAAAATATCAAGCTATGTTTAAACACAGTAGAACTCTTCTACAATCAATTGAAGCTTCATGTGAGGCAATAAGTACTCCACTATCGCAAAAGAATCAGATTCTTAATATGATCAAAGAACACCAGCCGGTTAAGCAACTGACCAAAGACCAAAGAGCTTATTTTAACAGAGTCATTAGAGTTGATCAAGCAGGAGAGCTAGGTGCCAATTACATATATGCAGGTCAATACCTAGTTTTGGCAAACAAGTTTCCACATTTGAAAGATGTTCTGCAACATATGTGGGACCAAGAAATACATCATCATTCAACCTTCAACAAGCTGCAACTAAAGCATAAGGTCAGACCATCCTTGATAACACCATTATGGACGCTGGGGGCTTTTGCTATGGGTGCGGGCACAGCATTGATATCACCACAGGCTGCAATGGCGTGCACCGAAGCTGTTGAAACAGTTATTGGAGGCCATTATAATGATCAGCTAAGGGTACTGAACACACATTTTAGAAACAGGGAGCTTGTTAAGGGCGAGGGAAACTACGAGATCAACGAGATCATAGAGACTATAAAACAATTTAGAAACGATGAATTGGAACACTTAGAAACAGCCATTGAGTACGATTCCAAAAAGGCGGTGCCTTATATTCTGCTAACAGAAGGAATTAAAGGCATCTGTAGAGTTGCCATTTATGTAGCTGAAAGAATTTAGAAGTTTATGTATATATTGCATGTAATCAAATAAGACCATCGTATATGTTCAACGCCGAAAGAATCTGTGAATCCAGCTTGCATGCGTTCTGGAACTCTTGTTTGTTGATGAACCCTTTTCCTGATTTATCTAGTTTGTTAAAGATTTCGGTAACCCTGGATTCAGGAGAAACATTTTCCGTTTCATTACTTTGCTCTTCAAAATCAGTGAACATTGTTCCAAACATCTTGTATATACTTGTCACCACTAGAAGCATGTCATCAAAGCTTATTTCATTCTCATCTCTAATATCATACATTCTAAACGACCAATCTAGCTTTTCTTCTATGGTTCCTCTTGAGGTGATTGATAGTCCTAGAATAAACTCACTAAAGTCAACAGCATCGTCCTTGTTCTGATCAAAGGATCTGAATATGTAAGAAGCAAACTCGGTGGCGTCTCCGAAGGGGAAAAATTGAGAATATATCTTGATGAATTCCTCTTTTGTCAAATATCCCTGAGGACAATCTCTTATGAAGCCTTTATACCACTGTTTTATTTCTCTTTTGTCAAAGTATGTCTTTTGCTTCAGATGAGATAAGTCATCATTAGTTAATGTTGAAACTGCCTTTCCCATAATGCTGTTTGTAGTGTATGTTCCTGGTATTTGCCCAACGTTGTGTTTGTTAATATTTTGGCTCTGCTTTCCCCCAAAAATTAATAAGGATAAAAAATTAACACTTTTTTTTGAAGATCGGGTTTAGTACTTATCCGGTTTGCTTATATGGAATTTGGTGAAAAAAGCACGTGTGAACCCCAATTTTAAAAATACATATTGCACCTTAATTATTTTTTTTTTTTTTTAGTGTTTTTATAATGTTAAACTCGTTGCAAATAGTTGACTTAAGTATATCTATCTAACTTGAAGCCCAAAGCAGACAAGAAAATAGTAAAGTTCCTATCTAATGAGTAAACAAAGCTTTTCTAGAGATAATGAATCACCCAGCTTAGCATATAGTATAAGATCAAAAGAAGGTAACAATGTTAAACTTTCACCTTCAATTGACTACGAACACATAAACTCAATCAATCCTAGGAACTACAACGTAAATACCACTGAGAAGACCTTTGAGACCATCTTAAGTGAGGATGAGGGTCAAGTTGAAAATGACAATGAAAGATTCACACCAATAGACAGGCCAAATAGATCAAAGCATGCCAATAGCGATTATCTAGACAATTTTAGCATGCTTCCTAGTAGTGCGTTGAACAATGATTTCCATAGAGCTAAAGATACCAGTCTTATTGATATAGGGGGTGACCAATACTACGATGAGACGAATTCTACCTCATCTTCTGATACAAGTGTTATCTTGGGGACTCAGATGAACATGTCTAACTCTGCTAAAGACTACTATAACTCACATCGTGTTGATAGTGTCATTCAGCAGCCAATATTGTCTACAGTCTCTCAATCATCAGCTCCAAAGTATTTCTCCAGTGAAGATGAATCTAGCGACAACGATGTGGCTCTTGAAAAGGAATGTGTGCCTTACAAGTCAACTTATGATGCCTACTACATACTAGAACTAAGCAGTACTATCAAGGAGGTTGATTGGATTGAAACCACTTACAACTTAAAGATCCAAGATGAACCCCAAAATAAAGTTGCCTATGATAGAGCATTGTTGACTTTGGGTATAGGACTGAAAAGTCTACCTTTGGTTCATATGGTGCTTAATAGCAGCCCCAAAATTAAAAGTTACTATTCGGGCCTTGACTACAGTGTTGATGATGCCATGAAGACTTTACACTTGAATAGCGATTCAAATGAGATGGACGCCATAAATAACTTTTTGAAATGCTGCTACAACAACAAAGAATACGATTTGTCACATGTATTAGCGGATGGAGTATATGATAACTTCGTGTATTACATAATATGTTTAACTTCCATTGGGGAGCATTTAAACAGTGAGCTCATAAGGAAATACATTTCTACGGGATACCTGGATGATAGACTTCTTAAAAACGGTAACTGGCCTGTGGGGTTGTTCAATATGGGTAACACTTGCTATTTGAACTCTCTTTTACAGTACTATTTTGCTATTTTACCTTTAAAGAACTACATATTGGCTTATAAGCCTTTAGATTTGAACAATGGGGGTTTAGAAGAGAATGAGTTAATGGATTCAATAAGATGTCAGGATTTTGTTTTACAAATCCAAAAGCTATACAAAGATATGATGAACACTCCATATAGAATATCCATACCTCCAAACGAGCTGATTTACCTAGTGTTTGCTCCGAGAGGTGGGTTGGGATTAGTTGACGGTAAGATACCTGATCAAGAATCATTGGACGTTTCCATTGAAGTGGGAAGACAACAAGACGTCACAGAGTGTATGCTAAATTACATGGATCAGTTAGAAAAGGCCGTTGTGTTGAACAGCAAAGTTCAAGGTGAGCACTTCAAGTCCATGAGTGAGTTGTTCAATGGATCAATTGTTGAAGGTTTCAGAGACATTCTCGATGAAAAAATCCACGGAAAGCAAAACCTTGAAGAGGAATTTACCTCAATATTAATAAGCTTACATGACAAGCCCAAGACTCTCCATGACGCATTGGAGCATTTTTTTAATAATGATGAGGAAATCATGGAGCTTAAGGAGTTTGGTCAGGTCAAAAAGCAAAGTCGTTTGAAAAAGTTGCCTGATATTTTGCAAATCCAAATTCAAAGAGTGGAGTTCAATAAAAAGATTCTGCAACCTGTCAAAAATAACTTCCAAATGGAATACCCAGAAACTCTGTATGTTGACCGATATGTTGACGGTGTAGTTGATGATGAGGTCAATGCTCAATATAAGAAGTATCAGGAAGAGCTAAAAAAGTGTGAGCAGAAAAGGCTTATTTTGAGGAAGAAGTGCACTGGAACATCCAGCGGCACCCAACCCTTAGGCTTGAGAGCATCCTTGGGCTCAGCAATCAAGTGCCTACAATCTGAGCTTTTGGACAATGATATAGAATTTGACAGAGATCATATTAATGACGGTTTGAAGCTGTTATCAGCAATGAAGGACCACATTGATCAGCAAGTGGAACTGGTTAACACAAGAATGGCGTACTTGAAATACAAGATAGCCAATCATTTCAACGAGTACCAAAAGTATGGGTATGAATTATTTGCAGCCTTCATGCATAGAGGGGAAGCTGACTATGGGCATTATTGGATATATATCAAGGACGGGGACATGTGGAGAAAATACAACGATGAGGATGTGGAAGAGGTTGTTGATCCTAAAGACAGTGTGTTTAACTTTGATAGTGGAAACATGGACACAGCCTATTACTTGGGATATGTTCGGAGGGATAAAATAAAAGAGATTGTAAAGCCTCTGGACAGAAACGTATGATGTGGTTTATGTATTGTCGGATATAGTGACCCATATTGGTTGCAACATCATCTTTGATTAAGATTTTTTTCTGTAGGTGCTGTTGTTGTTTTTTTTCATAAATTTTTTTTTTTTTTCTCTGAACACTTCAAGCCTTTTTTTTTTTTAGAAATAATACACAACACATCTTGGCGTTTAGATCAATCTTTCTACTATTTTAGCATATGATGAAAAACCAAAGGTTTACAAGCAAATATAGACAATTGCTCTTTGTATAGACTTATTTAAACAATAAACTCGAATTTAACTAGAAAAAAAATGATTCACAGAAGAGGAGGAAGAAAGAAAGACGATGAAGAAAACAGTGACTCTGAAACAGACTATGTCACGGACTCATTATCAAAAGTCACTTTGAATAAAACTGCTAAAGGGAATGCATCAAGCTTATCTTCTGGTAAGACCGACAGTGGCTCAGCACAGTCTGATGACTTGATAGTGCCAGAATTAACACTTATGGAGGAAGTTGTTTTGTTGGGATTGAAGTCTGACGGTATGTTGTCTTTCTGGAATGACAACATCTCATATGCCCTGAGAGGGTTGATTATAATGGAGCTGGCTTTGCGTAAAAAAATTAGAATCATAGACGAGCCAGCCAGAAAAAGATACGATCTGTCTGAAAGACTAATAGAAGTTGTTGATCAAACTAAGACTGGTGAGTTTTTACTGGATGAAACCCTAAACTTGATGGTGCAGGACAATGCAGATCACCAAAGATCCATTTCATCGTGGATTGATCTCCTAAGTGGTGAGACCTGGAACCTACTAAAGATCAACTATCAGTTAAAGCAAGTTAGAGAGAGAATATGTAAAGAATTGGCGGATAAAGGTGTTTTAAGAACAGAAATGAAAAACTACTTTGTGGTGGATGTAGTTTCCTGGCCCATCATAGACCAGTCTTGCAAAGATGCCATCAAAAGAAGAGTGATGTCTGCATTGGTAAATAGAAATCTACAGCTGAACCACAACAAATACTTCCCCGAAAACACATCATTCAAGAATATAAGAACGTTATGTTTGGTTACAGGTGCACAAGGTAGTAGTGTTTTGGAAAAGGTTTTACAATCCTTGGAATACGAGAAGAGAGACAAGGGCTTTGAAAGAGCTCAAGAGCTTTGTGAGCAGTTTAGCAAATATCCATTTGAGTTGAACTCAGGCACCAAATCAGGAATCTCTGTCAACATCTACCAGCTGATTGATGAAGAAATAAAGAACAACCCAGGATGTGAGCTCTACTTAGAAATTATTGCTGGTGTAATTGAAATATTTACTACAATGGACTCTTTGATCTGATAACATTAGTTGCGAGGGGGGAGGCATAGGAAAATATATATAAGCAAGATTGAAATCTGATGTCTAATGATCCAACATATGTGCTATTTTTTGTGACTGCTTATTAAGTGTGTGATCTTGATGCAGTTCAACCTTATTCGCATAATAATCCTTCATACTTTGTGTTTCCCAAATACTTTTTAAGCCTCTTTTGTCAAAGTATAGGTTGTGTTTGTCGCTAAGTGCGAAGCTCAACCTTGAATGTCCATTGACTATAACATCCCCGTTTGCTTCCCAAAAGAATCCACCACCTAACTTTTGCTGTTTAATGTATTCACCTTTGGCCTTTATACATGCATAGTCATCAAACACGATTAGATGTTTTTTGTGTGGATTGTACAGATAACTAGCAATAGCCTTTTTGTCATGGAAAAAATTATATCCTTTAAGTTTGTATATCTCCTTTGTCGGCCAAACTCCGGGTGAGTTTTTATCAAACCAATTGTCCACACCATCAAAATCTGCACCAATAACACCTTGCTGATTTTTGGTGTCAACGTTGGTAAAAGATCGCCCGTACAATGGTACACCTAGAATAATCTTCTTTGATTCTATTTTTAGATCTCTCAAAAGAAAAGAAACCACAGAATTGATGTCATTACTGTTTTCGTTATCAGATTCATAAGAGTACAAGTTAGATTGATAAGCTGTTTTTTGCGACCACTCACCAGAAAGATCATATGCCATGAAATTAAAGCCGTCAACAAGCGGCTCAATTTCTTTCAAGTGTAGCTCTTTCAATATATCTATATCACATGGAATGGCAGTGGATAGATGAAACCATCTTTTGTTTTTGTTGTAATTCTTTCCCATAATATCCTGTTCCAAACAATCAAAAGCCTCTCTTAGCTTCTTAAAAATAGTGGCATATGCTTGGTACTCTTTTTTGTTTTTGGGATACTCCCAATCAATATCAACACCATCAAATCCATTAGCAAGCATCATATCCACACATGACTCCACAAATGTATTCAAACACTCACTACTGTGAGCAAGCTTATGGAAACTCTCAGCTTGCGACCATCCACCTATTGACATGACAAGTTTGAAATTATTTGATTCCTGGTTAACCTCCTTGGATTTATCTGGGTTGTGAAGATCCAGTAAGTGATTATCCTCATCTATTCCAAGCCTTAAAGAATTGAACTCCATGATTAATCCCTGGCTGTTATTCTTTTTTCTCAGTTTTTTATTTGTAAACTCAGTATCAGAAAACTTGTCCATCAAATACAGTCTACAGGTTTTTTTGTCAATGCCAATGAAACTGTAGTAGATGTGAGTTGTTTGTCTTAAGTTCATTTCAGAAGGGGTGAACTCATATGGCTTGTAAGGTGACCAGTTTGAATAATACTGGCCAAACTGTAATGGCTCTTTGTCTTTTTGTTTTTGTTCAGCATAGTTCTTGGTGCCTATACCACTAAGTAAATGTTTCATGTAAGGTCTATACTGAAACTCTAATAGGTTTAAGTATTTAATACCGTTTGGTTGTAACTGTTTGTCTTTTTGGTGAGAAATTATTTGGTATCCTAGAGTTGATATAAATATCAAGATTGCTATCAGTATAATTGTTTTGATAAAGTATCTGGTATAGAGTCTTAAGTTAGAAATGCTTTCAAATTTCTTAGATAAAATTGTAGAGAGAAGCAAAGTAAAAATGGATTTTATTTTTTTTGAATTGGTAATTCAGTCTATCTCTTTATTATGCTTGTTGATGGTCAAGAAGAATCTGACTTTGTGTGTAAAGAAAAGTTAAGTGCTGATAATGTTTATTTCTTTTATTTAACAATCCCTTTTTTCAAAAAAAAAAAAAAAGTATTAAGGGTTGGGCTTTACGTTAGAAGTGTAGAGTGATTGTATTGATTAAAACTTTTAATATTTGTTTAAATTGAGTTTAGTTTGTGTAAGTCACGTGTGTTTCAGAGTCCATTAAAAGAGCCGTCCGTTCTTCACGGGTAAAAAATTTTTTTTCTTATTTTTTTCAAAAAGTTTGGGAAACCTGTTTAGTTGTGTTATTTGTTGTGTTATTCTTTCTCTTATAGATACCTTAATATACAAAGATAGAGCACCTTTACAGATAACTATATCAAGCTAACCACTAATAACTTGCATTCGAATACAAACATGTCTGATATTGATAGTGACACTAAACATGAAGTTTCCAACACTCCAGAACAGAAACTTGAGGAAACTGAAAGCAACCTTATAGAAAAGCAACAAAGTGAAAATGAAGAAGATGTTGACATAGATGACTTGTTTGGAGAAGATGATCAGGAAGAGGGTGAACAAGACGAAAAGGAAGTATCTGAAAAGGAAAAGTCTGAGCAAGAGGAATCTGACACTGACTATCAGCAAGAAATCAAAATTGCTGAGGCTGAACTTCCTAAACACATAGTCCCATACAAGGGTGATTACGATAGTGAAATGACCATGCAAAGTAGATTGCCACCCTTTTTGAAAATAGACACCAAGAATTTTGATCCGCAACAGTTTTTACAAGTCTTCAATGACAGGTTGAACAATCCTGATTTGGATGTCAATGACAAGATAAACATGTCCTTGTTTGATGAGTCAACCATGCGTTGGAGATACACCAAGGACCCTAAGACAGGTGTTATTACCAAGGAATCCAATGCTACCATTGTTGAGTGGGATGATGGAAGCATGTCCCTGAAGATCGGAGATGAATATTGTGATATCATACGTAATGAACTTGAATGTAGCTTGATGGTGAAGACTTACCAAAGAGCTAATTTGCTACAAACAACAGGAAATGCAGGAATCATTAAGGAAAAGTGTATGTTTGTTCCTAGCACCATGAAATCGAACCTTCATAAACGATTGGCCAAGGCTGTCCAGGCCCAAAGTAGGAAGGAAAACGACAAGATGGGCCCTAAGACTGTTTACATAAAGAACGACCCAGCACGTGAACTTGAGGAACTAGAAAGACAGCAGGATGCAATTGCCAGACAAAGAAGAAGAGATCTGTTGAAGGAAGAGAAGAGAAAGGAGAAGCAGCTGGAAAGAATGGCTGATGGGAGAGAAGGATATAAAAGAACTTACAAAGGTGCCAGTAGAAGCACAAGAAGCGATAACGAAGAGGAGTTCGTTGATGACGATGAGTATGATGAGGATGACGAATTTGTTGCCAATGATGATGAATCAGAAGAAGTAGCAGAAGAGTCAGATGAAGAGGAATATGAAAGTGATGACGATCATAAGGGTGATATGCTAAGCAAGGCCAAGAGTGAACTAGCGTTTGAGGAGGATGACGAAGAAGAGAGGTCACCTGCCAAGAAGCGTAGAACAGTTGTTGAGGATGATGAAGACTGAGTCTTCGTGATGGAGTAAAATATAATTATATAGACCTTAGTAATGTTTGTTGTTTTGAAGTAATATAATGTTGACACTGTCGGATATAAGAACGTGTGTTTCCCGCTTTGGTGTTTTTGCAGAGAATCTATGAGATATCCCCCCAATCATCGGATAACTTTTGTGTGTTAAAAAAATTGTTGCACAGTGGTTGAAATCTGATTTCCTAAGATTTTCTTTTTTTACAGTTTCTTCTGAAATGAAAACACCCACCCTTGAAAAAAAAAAAACAAGTATACACAAACCAACCTATCTAATCATATAATCAACATGTCCTGGCAAGCTTACACTGACAACCTAATCGCTACTGGTAAAATTGACAAAGCCTCTTTGTTCTCAAGAGCCGGTGACTCCTTATGGGCTGAATCAAACGGCTTTGGTATCTCCTCTGAAGAAATCTCCAACATGGCTGCTTCATTTGACAATCCATCCAACATACAACAACACGGTATCTTCCTTGGTGGCAAGAAGTACATGTTGCTAAGAGCTGATGAGAGATCCATATACGGTAGAAGCGATGCTGAAGGTGTCATTTTGGTCAGAACCAAACAAGCCTTGTTGGTTGCCCACTACCCAGCCGGTATTGTTGCTGGTGATGCAACCAAGATCGTTGAGCAATTGGCTGACTACTTAATTAGTGTTCAATACTAATCATAAGGAAAAATTATCAGTAATTCTGTTTATATATGATCTTTTATTGAGTTAGTAAATTTTATGTTTCCCTTTTTGGTTTTTGTTATTTTTCTTTCTACTTTATAAGACTATTGCTCTACTTTTTGATTTTTTTTCTACAAATATTAAGATGATATATGAACGTAATGCCAGTCTTCATGGACTAAACCTGTTGGTGGTTGAGTGTTCAGCATGGATAATCACTCTTCCCATTGAGCTAAACGGCTGTAGTATCATAGGCGGATTTCCCAAAGTGCTACCAAAATTATTTAGCAAGGGAAAAAATTTTCACCGAGCTTTTCCCTTTTGAATTGGCTTTTTTAAAAAAAAAATCTCTCCCTTAATAGCATATAGATCTTAAAGAAGGTGTTGGTACCAACTAGAACTAATCAGTAGTACATACACATATATATTCCTCTAAAACATGGTCTCTGCCTCTAATATTACTGAATCTGAAAGTCTTACTGCTGACATCAACAAGGGTCCAGAAGACCCACAATCACGTTTAGTATACATTACCAAAATAAACTTCCAAGACTCTGACTTTAACTCTGAACAGAAGGAAATTTTGACTGGATTATTGAAGGGAGACATTATAGAAAACCCTTTATACTCTCTCAAAGACATATCTTCAAAGTTGAACAGCATCAAGACCAACTGGACTCAGTTGAACTTATTTCAAAAGGATAGCATCAAATTTGAAGTGGATTTGGACACTACAAATGCTGACTTCGATAAAAAACTGAACAGCATCTACACCAATTTCTTAAGCAAGAGTGATGGTGACATATTGAACTACAAGGAGCTATTTGACAACTATAAGCCTATTCCTGTTGAATTGAAAGTCACATCCAAAATGATTGGTATCAACAATGTTCAATATGGGTTATCAAGTCACGCTAGCAATAAAGAAAAGTTCAGTTATCAGTTCAAAACCAATGGGTTGTTTGTTCCAAAGTCCACCAACTTCATATTGAATTACAACACTGCTCTGAAAACCGGGGTCGTTCCTGGCTACAAGCCAACTTTGACTATCAATACCAATTTGAAACACTTTTTCCTTCCATACCACAACTTCTACTTAAATGCTAACTTGAACTTGTACAATAAGACAAACTCATTGGACTCATACAAAGTGGGTATGAACAAGGAACTTAACAAGACAAATAAAATAAACTTTGACTTCATCAGCAATTCAAAGGCATCTATTTTCACGATTGGCTACGTAACCACCATGAGCAAGTTCACCACATTGGACATCAACTGGAACTACGACGTCTACAAGAAAACCTCTGAGTTCGTTAATACAGTAAACACAAGCAGCATCAAGTCTCCTTCTGTCAGTGATAACTTGCAACTACAAGTCAAGAGCACTGACTCCTGCAAGGCTTCCTACAGCATCACCACTGGCTCAATGTACTTCGCCAAGGTTGGTGTGGAGGGTACCAGTAATATAAGCAAGTTCAATCCATCAGCTGTTTTGGACATGGCTGTTGGTTTTAATCCGAACAAAAGAACCTCAGGATTTGAAGTGGGTTACAAGTTCAGTCCAGGCTCTGAAATGAACAAGGACAATGTTTACTATGGTTTCAGATGGGAAGCTTAGTGATGGGGTTTTTCATTTGTCTTTTTTTTTTTTTTTGGTAACAAAGAAACAGTTAAAAACTAAACATGGTATAAGTAAACAGTGTTCTTCTCGATTTCTTAAAAAAATTTGTATATATAAATTGAGAACTTTAAAAAAAAAACAGTGCATTATGTTTGATATTCTAATAAAAACAATCCTTCAATAAAGTGTATGATTTCCATTTCATCAGCTCATATGTGTATTCTATTTTGGTCTTGTAAAAATTCAAAAATATGTTTCCACCATTGAAGTTTTGGAGGTTGGATAAATTGATCATTTCTTCATGGTTGTCCACAGCAAATTTGCTGTTGTACATCATTTCTCTTGTGAAACTCAGTATGATAAAGTTGGAGTACACCTTTATGAAAATGTTGATCAAAAGCATCCCAAAAAGTATGAAAAGCTCATAGGCCTTGCTAGCAGCTTGTGAACTGTTTCCAGGATCAATGAATCTTTCTCCCAAGTTGTATTTGAAGTTGAAAAAAGTCATTGAGAAAAGCAATATGACAGTATCAATGAAGTTGATGATGTTTAAAAGAGAGTAGAACTTCACATCTGGTCTATGAACCAGCTTCAATCCGTTCAAATAACTGACTAAAACAATGAACTGGGTTGTGTAGTAGAACAACTGGAATGTTGATAGTTTGTGTCCTGTGACTAAAGACAACAATCCATAGATACTGTTAAACTTGTTTATGATAAGAAATCCCAAAATGATCTCAACACCAAAAAACAAAGGTAGGTTTTTGATCATGAATGCACTGCTTGGCATTCTTATTTTGCCTAGAAACTTGATGTTGCTAGTGTTTACTGCGGGAACAGGAGGGGAGTTGATGTCAGACATGGTGTATCCAATATATATCCAGTATGGGTATGAGTCACCTTATGTTTAATGCTGGAAATGAAGGCCAATTACTTGAATATTTGTAGTTTTCTTCTGGTTGATGATATTGATCTTATTGTTGTAGAGTATTGGCAAGTTTTGACTTTTTTTTATTTTTTTTTGGTGAACATAATGGTTAACGCTACCATGAAAAATATTGCTTGTTTAATTCGAGTTTTATTCAGTGGTGGCACATTGCTCTTATCAAAGAGTAAAAGAGAGGAGTATATCCAAGTATTTATATATTAACATCCATCATTTGAAAAATAAACAAATGATGTATAGCTTGAAGTTTCCATTTATGAACAAACAAAGATAGATTCTCTATAAAGTCAGAATTAATCAAATCTTCCCAGTGATTCGTTTCTTTTTTTTTTTTTTCATCGGACCTTTTAAATTTTATTTTTTTTCAATTTATTTTTCCAGTACATTTCGATAATTTCAATGAGGATAAAGATACTATAGGAATAATTCATCTCATTTATTCGGACAGAAAAAAGACCTAACATATTCAAGAAAGCCCTAATCAACCATATTTTGAATATAATAAATAACATGAGTCAATACGAGGAAAGAGATGATTCTGATATTCTAAAGGAAAATCTGAAAAATAAGAAAATCACCAAGGACAAAGGTACCAGAGCCACTGTTGAAAATGTTCTGGATCAGAGAACACTAAAATTTGTTAATAAACTGATATACGCAGGTGTCATTCAGCAACTTAATGGGTGTTTGTCCACCGGTAAGGAGGCCAATGTTTACCACGCATTTGAAGGAGACTTACTTCAGCCAGATGTTTCCTTAAAGAAACAATATGCAGTTAAGATTTACAAAACTTCCATTCTGATTTTCAAGGATAGAGAAAGATACATCAATGGTGAGTTCAGATTCAGAAACAACAAATCTCAGCACAACCCAAGAAAACTTATAAAAATTTGGGCTGAAAAGGAGTTCAGAAACCTGAAAAGAATCTATTCACATCCCTTCATCCTTTGTCCCAAGCCCATCGATATAAAGAATAATGTCTTGGTCATGGAGTTTTTAGGTGACTACAACACTGATGCAACCACTCAACCTGCATTGAAATTGAAGGACTATGATGAGTACGAAAGTCTGGATGACGTGTATGCTATGTACTACAAGGTCATTGCATATATAAGAATTCTGTACAGAGTTTGCAGATTGGTGCATGCGGATTTAAGTGAGTACAACACCCTTGTGTTTGAACATGATCTTTACATGATTGATGTGTCTCAATCTGTTGAGCCTGAGCATCCAATGTCCCTAGATTTCTTGAGAATGGATATAAAAAACATCAATTTGTTCTTCAGAAAGAAATTTAGAAATCTTGTTTTGTTCAATGAAAGAGACATCTTCCAGTTTGTTATAACTGAAAATATTGATGAAACATTAGAGCCGGAATTGATCAAAAACAGAAATAGAGATGAGTATTTAAGCTTCTTAATTGATTACATTCCGAAAAACATTGGACAAAAGATGACAATTGATGATGTCGAGCAAGATAAAGTCTATAGAAATCTATATTTGGTCAGAGATTTAAATGGATTGGAAGAAAAGGATTTTGATAGATTCACAGATGGTAAATTTGACTTGTTAAAGCAACTGTTGGCATCCCATAACAAAAAATATGCTGGTAAAAAGATCAAAACATACAACATTGACGACGATGAAGATGATGACGAAGACGATGATGATCTTCAAGTTGAAGACGACTCTGAGGATGAGGAAGAATCCGACGATGACTCTGATAACGAATATTACGAAGAAGAGGAACATGTTCCAAGAGGTAAAAGGTTTGAGGATAAAGATGCCAAGAAGCAAAGAAAGGAAGAGGCCAAGGAAGCCAAAAGAGAAAAGAGACAGAACAAGATGAAGAAGCATCTTAAGAAGAAACTTGTGAACAAAACCAAGCATAAGAAAGCATAGACGATATATATTCACTTACGGGGCAAGATCTGAGCACTGGCATTGTCAAATTCACGTTTCTTTTTTTTTTGTACGCACCTTTGGTTTTAATTCACGTGACTAAACTGGCACAGGTCCTAAAAGGGCAATATGGACAAAAAAACTGTTTCTTCACATTTTTTTTTTTTTTTTTGAAAAAAATTGAAAAATCATAATAAATTTTAATCTAATATATATGAGATTATAAGTACTCAAATTAGAAGACAAACCCAAAGAAACATCACTTTCAAACTTTAGTTGAATATGACAGATTCAAGATTCTCTAACATCAAGAATGATCCAAAGTTTAAGAACTTGAACAAGATCAAGAACAAGCAAAAGACAAAACTAGATTCAAGATTCAGTGAAAAGGATTTAGAAATCAAAAGTTTTGAAAAGGGCAAAAAATCTAAACACAGAGCACATGTGGACAAGTACGGTAGAAAGCTGAATGTTGAAAATGCCAGTGAAAAGAAGGATTTCAAGAAGTACTATGACAAGGAAGACGAGTCTGATAAGGAAGAGGAAACTCCTCAGGCAACCTTTGATAGAGCCAGAGGTGAGGTCCCATCTGACTATGTATCCTCTTCCGATGAGGAATCAGACGAAGATGAATCTTCATCTGACGGCTTCTCTGAGATGGAGGACTATGATTCACAAGCTGAATCCGATGAGGAACTCAACATACCGGGACAAGTCACTGCTGATGATGAGGACACAGACCCAACTTCTGTATTAGCCTGTGTCAATATGGACTGGGACCATATCAAGGCCATGGACCTGATGGTGACTTTCCAATCATTTGTTCCAAAGGGTGGTAAGATTCTTAGCTTGAAAATATATCCTTCTGAGTTTGGTAAGGAAAGAATGGCTAGAGAGGAAGTTGAAGGTCCGCCAAGGGAATTGTTCAAATCCAAGAAAAAGAACCATAAGAAACAACAACAGGAAGAAGATAGCGACTCTGACATTGACATCAAGGATCTATATGAAGAAAACAATGGTGAGGAGGATTACGACTCAAAGGCCCTGAGAGTTTATCAATTGGAAAGATTGAGATACTACTATGCTGTTGTAAGATGTGACTCCGTTCAAACTGCAAAGAAAATCTACGACGAATGTGACAAAACCGAGTATGAGTCCACAGCCAACATTTTTGACCTGAGATATGTCCCAGATGACATGGAGTTCGACGACTCAGACGTCAAGGATGAATGTGGTGAGTTACCTGCCAACTTCAAGTATAACCCTCTGGACTTCACCACTGATGCCTTGCAGCATTCCAAAGTCAAGTTAACTTGGGACGAAACTCCAAAGGATAGATTGGAATTGTCCAAGAAGGCCTTCTCCAAAAAGGAATTGGATGACATGGACTTCCAGGCATACTTGGCATCGGACTCTGAAGTTGAATCTGAAGATGGTGAAAACCAAGATAAGATCAATAAAATGAAGGCATTGGTTGGGAACTTTGGTAAGAGTGACGCTCTTGAAGACTCTGATGACGGTGAAGTCGACATGGAGATCACATTCAACCCAGCCCTAAGTGAGGGTGCCTCCACTGAAGAAACTGGAAACAAGGCAGGTGATCCTGAGGAAACTGCCATAGAAAAGCTAAGAAGAAAGGAACAAGAGAGAAAGAAAAGACGTAAAGAAAAGATCAAGGAATTGAAGAAACAACAATCTAGTGATATCAAACAAAAGATTAAGGAAGCCAGAGATGAAGCCAATCAAAGTGATGATGAGGCTGCTGATGCAAAGAAGATCAAGGATATGCTGAAGGTAAACGACTCTGAAGACACAATAGACGGTGTTTCCAACATAAACAGTGAGGCCCACTTCAACATGAATCAATTGATGAAGTCTGAAAAGGAAAAAAATAAAAAATCAAAATATCAAAACAAAAAGGCTATTGTCAAGGATGATTTCAAGCCAGAGATTGATTCCAGATTTACTGAGGTCTTTGAAGACCACGACTTCGCTATTGACCCTACAAATGCTGAATATAGAGACACTCAAGCAATGAAGGAAATTGTTAAGCAAACACAAAGGGCTGCTTCTAAGGACAACGGAAAGAAGAAACATAGCAAGTCTCATAAAAAGAGAAAAAGCGATGATAATGGATTGAATAGTTTAGTTGATAAGGTCAAAAAGAAAATGAAAAAGAACTAATATTCTACAATATAAGATAAAATTTATAGATATGTATGTATTTTCCTTTTTCTTTAAAAACTAATTAATAGGTTCATAAACATATATAAATGCATAATTTACGAATAGAAAGAAGCACTCTTGACCTTTCTGCTTTGAACTTCCCCGATAGCTTCAACAAAATCTTCGTGCTTAACCTCGTCTTGTGCGTTTCTTAATGCAATCATACCAGCTTCAACAGTAACCGCTTTCAATTGAGCTCCGTTAAACTCGTCAGTGGATCTTGCTAGTTCTTGCCAGTTTATGTCACCTGAAGTGGTCATTTTTCTTGAGTGTATTTGTAAGATAGAGGCTCTGGCTTCTTCGCTTGGAAGAGGGAATTCCAATTTTCTATCCAATCTACCTGATCTTAGCAATGCAGGATCAAGCACATCGACTCTGTTGGTTGCAGCTAGAACCTTTATGTTGTCATCGGATCCAAACCCATCCAATTGATTAAGTAATTCCAACATAGTTCTTTGAACCTCTCTGTCACCTGACTTCTCAGAATCGAATCTCTTTGTACCAATGGCATCCAATTCATCTATAAATATGATTGTAGGTTGCTTTTCCTTTGCTAACTGGAAGGCATCTCTCACTAATTTAGCACCTTCACCTATGAACATCTGGACCAATTGTGGAGCAGCAATTTTCAAAAAAGTTGCATTGGATTGGGCAGCACATGCTCTGGCCAATAAGGTCTTACCAGTACCTGGAGGTCCGTACATAAGGGCACCTTTAGGAGGCTTGATACCGATCTTCTTGAACTTTTCGGCTTGCTTCAAAGGTAGTACCACGGCTTCAACTAGTTCTTCTATTTGTTTATCAAGACCACCAACATCTGCATATGATTCAGTAGGCTTTTCATCAACCTCCATGGCCTTGACTCTGGAGTCAAATTCAGAAGGCAATGTATCCAAAATCAAGTATGAATCCTTGTTAACACCAACCAAATCATTTGGCTTCAAGTTGGTTGTGTCCACCAGACCAGCCATTGGCAAAAATACAGTTTGTCTGGAGGTTGTCTTAACAACAGCAGCCTTTCCTGTTTCTGTTAGGTCCAAATTCTTGGCCGATCCATTTTGCTGGTCATTGACCAGGTCCTTGTTATCAATGATTTCAACTATATTGGAAACTAAATAAGGCAACTGCTTGTTGTTTTCTATCTTTTCTTGGTTATCTTTGATTTTCAACTCCATCTGTTGCTTTTCATACATTAATCTTTGTATTTCAGATCTGAAGATTCTGATGTCGTTATCAAGAAGTCTTGTTCTGGTTTCTATGTCTCTGACTGATGTGGTCTCACGAAGTAGATCTTCGTCAACTGTAACAGCATCTAATTCTTCTTGGGTGTAAGACATTATGGTTTTTGTATGGGAAAGTGTTTTTTTTTTTCTTTGGATGGTTTGGTAATTATAAACTTCAATTAAGGTCGTGATTTGTTTAGTTACGGTGGCAAAAAAAGTGGACTCTTTGTGAAGTGGGCGAAAAAAAAAAAAAATATAAGTGAAAGATCCTTTAGGATGCTTTTTTTTTACCGCTACCAAGAGTGGTGTGTAGCCAAATCAGCGACACTGGCAGTTTGGAACACACATATAAAAATATCAACATTCAATCTCTTAAATAACTATATATAACTATCAGTGCTTGCTCAACTCTTGCTTCAAGTTGTTGACAAACTGCTCGTCTGTCTCCAAGTCATCCCAGTCCTCTTGAAGCCACAACTTGTTGTTGCTTTCCGATGTGAAGTATGGCTTGCTGGCATTGGTATCAGTCTTCAGTATATTCTCAACCTTCTTGTCTAGCTTAGGGTCAGCAGATGTGTTGTCCACAGGAAAGTCTTCCTTGAAGTCGTATAGGTTGTTGTTTTTGTAGTTGTTGGACATTATTTATTGTGTATTTCCTTGGTTCTGCTTGTAAAACCTAAAAAAAAAAAAATTAACTACAAAGGCGCTGGTAATGAAATCGTTCACGGTTTATTCATTTTTTTTTAGGACAGTCAGAGCTTCTCGCGCAAAGCAAATTTGGTAACTTTTTATATTATTCAAAACAACATCCATAATGAAGAGGCTTTGTTTATTGAAAATTACAGTACACTAGCATTAGACCGAAACCCCTTGTCTTTTTTTAAAAATCTAGCTAATCATTTAAGGGACTTATGTTATTTGAAATCAATATATGCTAAAAAATAACAAAACAATGGTAATAACCCGTTCTATGCGTAAACGTGTTCCCGAAGTTATTGAACTATCCTCAACTGAAGAGGATGAAATACACGAAGATATTGATTTAACGGAATTAACAGAAGAAACAAACCAAAAAAAGGATGAAAATAAAGTACCTCAAGAGCTGGTGAGACGCCTTTCGAATGGTAGTGTTCACAGCAGTTCTGTAAATGTCACTGAAAATAGTCTTATAGATATCTACATTCCAAAATCTAGGTTTAACATTCATCTAGTTGAGGACGGTGATCTTCCTTTATCAACAAATACATTATCCAAGCACCATATAAAGGAATCCCATGTATCACTCTCACTCACAATTAAGGATGGTCTGGTGGTTTTGAATGAAGTCAAATGTGATGAACCTAAAGAAACATTGTCAAAAGATGATGATTTGATTTTAGTAAGCGGCAGTCCCCAAACTCCAACAGAAAAACTTGATGAGTTCTTTTCTGCCAATGAAGGCAATGATGAAGAATACAATAAAACATCAAAAGACTTATCTGCTCATGATGATACTGATGAGTCACTCGCTGATGACATTCCAGCTGACGAAGAAACAGACCTTCGAAAAAATGAATCTGATGCAGATCTTGATGAATCTCAGGCTGAGCCATTGGATGCTAATGAAACTGACAGAAGCTTTGCACAATCCATGTTGGAAATGTCGTTAGTGCAAGATGAGGAATCTGATGCTGGAGATAACTCTGTGGATATTAAGGCATTACAATCTGATGAATCTATCAAATCTCAAGACGATAAAAATGACTATGTAGCTGAAGGCAGTCCTGGTATCGAATTACAAGACTCAGTTAAGGTATCTGATGATAAAGAGTCATTAAAATTAGATAATGGAAATGAAGAATGTAAGATTTATGATAAAGTTTTCGAAGATCCAAAAAGCTCGGTAAATCAGAATGTGTCAGAAAAACAGGAAATTCGTGATTCAAATGGACTTTCCTTTGCTGAAGCCATTGCCAGCCAACACGGTGGTCAAAATTCCTTTGATACAGCTGGGTCAGAATCAAAGGAAAATCCAGATGAAAATCCAAAACCTTCTAGTGAAGTAGATAAATTCTTTTCACACCTGAATGCTTCAATGAAAGATGACTCTAAGGAAAATGAAACTGAAAGTGGTGACTCATCATCTAGTATGCCTGAAGAATATGAAGATCCAATACTTGTAGGAAACTCAAAAGAGAAAATTGACAATGTCATGAAAAATGATATGTTTGCATATGTATCTTCTAGTGACACAGAAGATGAAACAGAAGCTTCCAAAGAGTCCGTTGATGTTTCTGTTCAACCAGTCAAGAGGAAAGCAGATGAATCAAGTGAGGACGAGAATGATGATTTGGATGCATTTGAATCTAAAAGACAAAAGAGCAACACCAACAAATCAATATCTGAAGTTGAAATGTTTTTTTCTGATAACTTGAATGATGATGATATATTCAACTTAGAAAAGTCTCAAACTGCTCAAAAGAACGCAAATCCCAAGGATGCTAAGAAGGCATTGGCTGCGTTAATGCCCTCATTGAGCAATACCCAAGTTGTTAAGAGAAGATCAACTCTTATACCATCTGTCAGCAAAAGCCCTAGCGTGGTGTCTTCTGAAAAGTCTTTTTCAGCCACAAGTGGAGGCAATGATCCTGTAGTCAAGGGTGATTCCAACAGCAATGCAACTTCATCCAACAATGAAGTTTTGAATAAATCAATAGACGGCTCGGATGAGAAGGTGAAGGTTACATTCATTTCCCAATTAACTGGCTTTTCTAAATGCATTGTGATTGTGAGTCTTAAAAGAAAGAAGACACTAAGAAGTATCACTGACAAAATCATCAAGACAATCATGAAGCAAAAACCGGGAACTGCGTACACGTATTCCTCTGAGGATTGTAGCTTTTATCACAAAGGAGTGAAGCTGAATAAGTTCAATACCATCGCAGACTTACAAAAGGGTTCCTCAACAGAGAATGTGGAGATCACCATCGTGTCTGCTGATGTGGAGAAGGATCTGTTTAAGACCGGCTATGAAAAAATGAAGTCCATTGAGCTTGAAGAGGGAAAATTGAAGAAATTGTACAATCAGATGGAAACTGTTGATGCCAATTACAACAAGATTGATGAGGAACTGAGGCAAATGGAAACTGTCACTGCTGAAAAGTATACAGAGGAAATAGGTGAGGTTGTGGCTGTGGCTGAAGAAGAGGATGCTGTTGATGATGGGAAGTTCTCAATAAAGCTTCTGGATAAATTCAACACTCCAATGGTTATTAAAGTCACTGGTGACATGACTATTGCAGATGTACTGAAAATGTATAAAAAGGATAATAAACGTGCAGAGGGGTACACTGTTGTGATTATGTTTGATGGTGATGTGGTAGATCTGACAGATACATTAGAAGATCTGGGTTTAGAAGATGACGATATGCTTGAATTTGTACTTAAATAGTTTTGAAATGCTAAATACTTTGTTTTTAATCATTTAACGGCTTTTTTTTCTAATTGTATTAGTTTTGTAAAATATATACAGTATGCTTATGTATTGGTCTGAAGCTTTGAATTTCTCAAATTTTTTTTTTTTTTTAATTCATTTTCTAAAATACTCTTGCCCTATCATTAAAGTGTTGTTCAAACAATAAAGGTTTAGGTTTCAAGTCAAGCTCAGTAACGTAGTTTGGTTTGATTAGCTGGAATGCACCAGTACCAATGGACATGGTTTGACCCAAAATGATACATTCGGAAACACCCTCGATATTGTCCTTCTTCATGAAGAAGGCAGCATCGAACAAGTGGTCTGTGGTCTTTTCGAAAGATGCCAGTTGCAATACAGAGTCTCTCATCTTGGCCAAACCAAATCTGGTGATACCCAAAACCTCACCTTTGTAGGTCATCACATCACCTAGCAGTTGGATGTGTCTAGGATCAACAGCCATACCGTGACTGGACATGGTGTAGTCAATTTCATTAACAATGGAGGATCTGGCAGCCTCAATACCCAAGACTTGGTAAACTTCCAGCACGTGGTTGGTGGTTGTTTGCAGCCCAATGATACCTTCAGTGGCCATAACATCTCTCAACCCATAACCTTCAACCAGTAACTCTCTTTTACCGTCATCTTTGACATTGATAACTGCTCTGGCGATTTCCGGAAGACCCTTGACAACAATATCAGGAACAACTCTCTTCAAGTGCTGCATTCTATTGAAAATGGCGTTTTCAGGAGGTGTGGTGTCCTTGACAGCTGATGTGGTGGTTGTTTTACCAAGGTTGTCTGAAACATTTATCATGATCTTGTTGTTACCAACAATGGAGACATCTTCAAACAAAATCTTCAGCTTTGGTGCCTTAACAATGTTTGTGACTATGTTTTCCAAGTTCAATTCCAGTTGTAGCTTGTCAATGGTGCTCAAGTCAATTTTAACTTCCAAGTACGCACGCGATTCCTTATAGACATCTTGGATGTACATGGAAATGTCCTTCAGTAAGGTCTTTTCAATTCTACCCTTGACTACTCTTGCTGATCTTTCATCGTCATCAGTAACCAGAACAGCGTTGATGATTGGAGTGGAAATTGTCTTGGATGCATTGATGATTTCTTTGATTCTTGGCACACCTAATGTAACATTCATGGAAGCAACACCGGCAAAATGGAAAGTCTTCAAAGTCATTTGGGTACCAGGCTCACCAATGGATTGAGCACCAATGGCACCAACAGCAGTACCAGGCTCCACTTTGGCTCTTTTGTACTTGATAACAGCAATGTCCAAGAACTCATTGATCAAAGGTTCGGTGATGTTTACCAGTTGCTTGATGACAATGGCAGCCTCTGTGTTGGCTTCCATTTGGTGAATGTGTTGGATGTCACTGTTCAGTTGGTCATCAAAGGTTGTGTACTCTGGTAACTCAAGATTCTTTCTGATGGTGGCAAGTTGTTCTGCCTTTTCAAATAAAAACTCTCTGACTTGTTGATAGAAGTTTCTTTCAGCATCAAATTGATCAATGAATCTTATATCGTCTTGTTCCTCCTCGGAGACCAATTGGCCCACATTGTCATATCTCTTCAATCTGCTTTCCAATGGGTTCAAGTACTTGTTAACAGTTTCTTTGATTTCATATGGGAGTAACACTTGGGCTTTTCTGTTGGCTTCGTGGGTGATGTTACAAGCATGATCCCAGGATCTCTTGAAGTTGACAGGAGTGGCATTGCCTTCCATATCTAGAGGGTCCAAACCATCACCACCATAGGTGAATTGAACAATACCGTTTGAGGATGTTCTGATGGTGTTGTCATACTGACAAGACAAATCTTCCAAGGACTTCATCAATCTTCTGGACATGTACCCAGTTTCAGCAGTCTTGACCGCAGTATCAACCAGACCTTCTCTACCAGAAATGGCATGGAATAAAAATTCTGGAGGAGACAACCCGGAGAAGAAGGAGTTTCTGACGAACCCCTTTGATGGAGGTGTTTTGGAGTTCTTTGGGAAATGAGGCAAGGATCTGTCTTGGAACCCATCAGGAACTCTGTTACCTGAGATAATTTGTTGACCCACAACGGCAACCATTTGGGAGACATTTAGCGTGGAACCCTTGGAACCACATGTGGCCATGATCAACGGAGCATTCATACAGTCCAGTTCCCTAATACAAACATCACCGACTTCCTCTCTGACTTTGGACAGCAGCCCACCAATCTTGGCTTCCAGGGTTTCCTCCTCGTTACAACCAGGTTGTGTTTCCAACTTACCCTTGTTGTAGTCATCAATCAGGTTATCACACTTTTCGTATGCGATTTCAACCATTTTTTCCTTCATCTGCTTCAGGTCATCCGCTGGAGTAACATCCTCAATCCCAATGGAAAACCCTCTGTTACCCAAAAATCTGGCACACAACTTGGACATTCTGTTCATAGCCTCCGCAGCTTCATCAGCACCATAGTCTCTTAGAATTGTGTAGAACACAGAGTGTTTCTTACCGTCACCAAGCACAGACTTGTCCATGACCCCAGACAGGATTTCTGAGCCCCTTATGATGACAAACCCGTCGTTGGCTGACATTTCGTTTGGATAGTGGTCCTTCGTTGGCTTCAGATACACTTTGTTCTTGGCATCAACATTGATTTTGACAGGTGACTTTCTGTTTGGCTTGATTAGAAGGGAAAACACTTGCTTACCAGTCCACATGTAGTAGGGCTTGATGATTGCTGGAGGAGGAATGTCGAAGTGTAGATTGGCATTTGACATCATGGACAACAGTTGCACAAACTCAGCCTTGTTGAAAAATGAGTCCTTGTGGGAAATTAAGTACGAACCGGTGATGAAATCTTGTGTGGCAGCAATGATCGGTTCACCGGACTTTGGAGTCAATAAGTTGTTTTTGACCCCCATCAAGTGGATGGCCTCTGCTCTTGCCTCTTCAGTTTGGGGCACATGCAAGTTCATTTCATCACCATCAAAATCAGCATTGTAAGGTGTACAAACACACTCATTCAGTCTGAATGTTCTCCAAGGTCTGATTTTGGCATAGTGAGACAAAATGGACAGTCTGTGTAAAGAGGGTTGTCTGTTGAACAGAACAATGTCCCCATCCTCTATGTGTCTTTCAACAATATCACCAATTTGAAGTTGACTTGCAAGCATTTCTCTGTTACCAAATCTCAAGTTTCTTCTGGATTCCTCAAACTTTTTCAAGATGTAGTTGGCACCAGGATATACATCGGCACCGTTTATAATTAATTTTTGGAGCTTCTTTATGTTGTTTCTGGAGCATCTTTCTGGGTATGTCAACACCTTGGCAACTCTCATGGGAACAGCAACTTCCTCAATGGATAGATTTGGATCTGGAGAAATGACAGTTCTTCCTGAGAAATCGACTCTTTTACCTGAAAGATTACCTCTGAATCTACCCTGTTTCCCCTTCAGTCTTTGGCAAAGCCCTCTTATAGGCTTGACCTTTGTGTTATTACCAGAGCCACCACCAATGCCCTGGATACCAGGCATGGCGGCTGGGTTGACGGAGTCTGAGTTTATGTACATGGCCACTGACATCTGCAAGTAGTCCCACTGTTCCATCATTTGGTTGATACCTATACCTCTATCCATACCTTGCTTTATCAGTGATGAGGTCCAAACGATTTCGGTTAATTTCACAGTTAGATCATCCTCGTTGGAGGCAGGGGAGTCTTGCATGAAAACAGAGGGTCTAATACAAACAGGAGGGGCTGGGATATACCTCCAGATATATGTTTCAGGTCTACCATTTTTCAGTGGGTTCATACCTAGCAGTTCACAGTCTTCAGGTTTTATTTGCTTGAAGATGTTGAGAACCTTCAGTGGATTCAAGTCATCAAAGGCCTTCTTCATGAACTTCTCCAGTTCGGGGTTCTTGGCAAAGACTTCATTCCAGTCACCAAGCCACTTTTCTCTTTCAGGAGGGGACTTCTTACCAACCCATCTGAAGGTGTCATGAACAATCTTCAAGGCGGCAGAGGTACCACCAGCAGCAGCCTTTTTGACAACACCGTTGATGGCCCCACACTCATGGCATCTTCTTTGTTTTTTACACTGCTCAAGAATCTTTTTGAGAATGGACATTTTCTTCAAGTTGTCAATGGAACCTGACTTTTTCAGGTCATTTAGAAACTGTCTCTTATGGTTTTCAGATAAAAGAATGTTACCACAGCACTTACAAACGGATTGCAGGATGGTGATGATGTTCTTGAAGTACCCGATGTGGAAGACAGGAAGGGCTAGTTTGATGTGACCGAAGTGACCATGACACTCAGTGAGGTTACCCTGGCAGGTGGCACAGCCTATGGAGCCAGGCTTTGCTGATGAGACACCCATTTTGGTGTCAATGGCACCAGCATGCTTTGGCTGTCTGCCTGGCTTTTCGATGTCGTATAGATCTCTGGTGATAACTTCGACCTCTGACTGTTGAATGATCTCTGTAGGAGTGAGTGCAGAGAACTCCATTCCGGTGATCTTCTTTGGAATATGATCAATAACAACGTTTTTCATATTCTGTGTTATGTTATTTTGTATATATGTAAGTGTGGTTGTTGTAATATGGTTTGTACATATGTATGGTATGTGAAATATATGATGATAATACTTTTGTATGAATTGATTTGTATCCAATATTTTTTTCCCATAAGAGAAAATGGTTTCTGAAAAGGGATAAAATTTTTTTTTTTTTAACTTAGCGCTTTTTTTTTTTTTTTTTTTTTTTTTTTTTTTGGGAAGATCAGATTTTTTGTTCATGAGTAACAATTTCCTATTTGGGACATGCTGTTTGCTTTTTTCTTTAAGTCCGATAAAAAAGATGATTTTTTCAATTTTGTTATGATCAGTACACGTGACTGCTTAAAAAAACAACAAACCCCAGAGAGAAAAATTATAAAACACACACACAACACCTTATGCTTAATTTTTTAATTTATTTTATCAATAAATCAACAGAAGTTATATAAATAAAAGGAAACAACAACATAATTATACACAGAAACTTTCAAATAAAAAATAATCCACCAATCAATGTCTAACATCATTTTGGGAGACTACACAAGCTCTTCCTTAAGTCATTCATACAAGTACGCCAATGGAAACCCCTTGATAAGAAAAATAAACAGAGCCTGCAGAAGCTTGGAACCTGACCTGGCCTTGAACCTGGATGTTGCTGACTACATCAATGAAAAGCAAGGCTCATCTGCCAGAGACGCTGTTCTCATGATTGTTAAGTTGATTACAAGATCTCAACAACAACACACTGCCATAAATGCCCTGTCCTTACTCGACACCCTTGTCAAGAACTGTGGGTACCCTGTTCATTTGCAAATCTCCAGAAAGGAGTTTCTAAATGAACTTGTCAGAAACTTCTCTGAAAGACCACCTATAAGACAATCCTTTGTTGAAAGAAAGATTCTTTTGTTCATTGAGGAGTGGTACCAGTCTCTTTGCAAGTTCAGTGACTACAAGGAGGACATGCAATTCATCAAGGATATGAGAAAGCTGTTGAAGTACAAGGGCTACTCATTCCCTAAGGTTAAGGAGGATGACATCAATGTATTGAAGCCAAACAAGCATCTAAAGACTCAAAAGGAGATCCTAAAGGAACAAGAAATTGCCCAGGCTGCCAAGTTAGAGGAACTGATCAGATCAGGCAGACCAGAGGACTTGAAGGAGGCCAACAAGCTAATGCAGATCATGGCTGGATTTAAGGAGGACAATGCCATCAGAGCCAAAAATGCCATGTTGGAGGAAATTGAAAACTTGAAAAACAAATCCAACCTGTTTAAGGAAATGTTATCTGTGCCTACTGTTGATGTTACCAATGACACCATTTTGAACTTATTCTATTCCTTAAAGTCCTCTCAGCTGAAGTTCCAACACATCATTGAGGAAGAACAACAATCATCCGACTATGACAACAGCATCATTGGTGAAATATTGCAACTAAACGACACCATCAATGGATTGTTGACAAAATTCTCCTCCATGAAGGGAGACTCCTTTGAAGCCAAAAACATATCCTCTGACCAAAGCAATGATGTTGGTGATTTGTTGGATTTGATTGACTTTTCATCAGACAAGCCTAAGCAGGATGCAAAGCCTGCCACAATGGACGACTTGTTAGGTGACTTAGGTTCCTTGAACATTTCAACCCCACAGCCATCTAACATCCAATTGAACAACACCAACATGGACTTGTTACAGGCCTTTTCTGCCCCTTCCCCACCCCCACAACCAAAGAAAGCCACGGCATTTGATGATCTTTTGACCAATTCCACAAACAACTCGGCCAATGACCCTGTGGATGACAACCCATTCCATGAATTCAACTCACCAGCAACCCACGCCATCCAGGGCATCAACGATGGGGTGCTTTCCGTCAGCTTTGAGATACTAGACAAGACAACCACACACCTGAAGTTCAAGACAATTGTTTCCAACGAGAGCGCACAGGTCATTGATGGTGTGTCGATCAAACTCGCAGTCAGCAAGGCCAACAAGCTCGAGCTGATGCCACAGAACAGCGATGTCCTGAAGGCCAGCGAAAAAGGCGGCATCACACAGGAGGCCATTGTCACAGGCGGAAGCCTCGACAAGGTCAGTGTGAAGTACATGGTTGAGTACTCGTTTGGCCAGCTCAGTGGTGTAGTCAAACTGGTCTGATACGCTTTATTGTTATATATACATTGAAATATAGATAAAAATTTTGCTGGTAACTTTTTTTTTTTTTTTTCTACTTCTTGTCCTCGTCTTTCTTCTCCGAACTCTGCTTCTGAAGCTTCAGCTGCTGCTGGTGCAGCAGGTTCTTGTAGTACCCCTCGGCGGCCTTCAGGGCCTGTTCCTTGGTGACGTCTGGACGTGCATTCATCATCTTTGCCGCATACGTTTCAATCAGTTCCCGCGGTGAAATCTTGTGTTTCACTGTGCTTTTCTGTTGCTTCAGCTTCTGCTGCTGCTCCTCATACAGCTTCTGCTTCGCCTGCAGCTTCTTCAACTCATACTGCTTCTTCATTTCCTCCTGGTTCTTGTTCTTGATCATGATCATGTCATATGGTGTTGGCAGTCTTGCTGCTTTGTTTCCCTGGGGAGATGTGCCCTGTGCAGCCATTGTGGCGTCCTTGGCCTTTTTCTGGGCCTCGGCATTGGTCTTCGCCTGCGCTGCAAGTTGGTTGGCCTTCTGGCGGTTTTGGGATGCCTGGTACCGCTTGTTTTCTCGCTGCACAATCACCTTCTTCATTCCATCAAAGATCGATGCCCACAAAAGCGAGCGATGGCCCCTTTGCTTGGAGTTCTCAGTAAGGCCAATGGGCTTCATTGATGTCTTCCCATTGCCCACCGTGTCCATTATTTGGTTTTGGTGGTTCAGCCACGCCAGTGCCAATGATGCTCGGTATCCCTTCAGCTCGGAAAGATCAAACTTCTCGTTGAGCTGCAGAAACCTCTCAAAGCATGTCCATGGTGTTCTCTTCATCACAGACGACTGGTACCCAAACGATGTTCGGTTGTTCATGTGCGAGGCTATGATGTCCCAGTTGTACCTGTACTCATTGATCAAAGACACCAGCATCTCGTCATCCTTTGGCAGCCAGAACACAGGCATTCGGTGCTTGATGCACTCCAGGTTCGGTGGTGTTGGTGGCTTCAGTGACACCTTTCTTGGATTGTTCATGCTGTTCGTCCCAAACAAACCCCTTTTCTTCGTCATCGCAGCAGTCGACATCTCCAAGTCAACAAAGTCTCGCTGGGCTATCTTCACATACTTGTTTTCTTCCCTTGGATACATGATTCTGCTTGCAGGCACATAGTCCAACTCATCCTCCAATAGTTCTTGCAATAACTGTCTCTTTTCCTTTATTTCAGCAGAGCTTAACATGGTTCTTTTTGATTTGTTGTATTCATTGGTGGGCAAGGACTCAATGATTGCCCTCTCGACTTTGTTCAGTTTGTCCTCATCAACAGCAAGTGTGTACTTGAAAAAAGGCTTGTATTCCTTGATTTCCTCATCATGGACCCTCTGTACTAAGGGATCACCCACATCATCCTTGAGCATTTTTACCTCTTCCTTTTCTGCCGTGGTCTTCACCTTCACACAACAAGCGTCCCTCCCCAAGCTAAAGTAATCCATAACAGCTTGCGACAACATGATCTTCATGGCCATTTTCCACCTTGAGTACTCTCTGAAGTCCACAGCCATCAATTGTGAGTCCTCCAGCAGCACCTGTCTTGTTGTTTTCCTTATGTTCTTGGTGAATGTGGGCTTGTTGAACAGTTCCTTTATGGGGTCCTTGAAGGTCTTTTCCTGTCTCAATGACCACTTTCCAGACCGCTTTAGATCCTCTATTCTGTTGGACACAATGGCCTGCTTGTTCTCCTGTAAGGTTCGTTCCCAAATGTCTGTGGTCAATACCTTTTCACTGCTGCATATCAGCTTCTTCAGGGGCAGTGTGTTTTGTAAGTAAACTATCTCATACAGGGGCTTGCTGTTTGGAATGGAGGTTGGCACCGATGGATCCATTGTTAGAAACACAGTCTTTTTGTTGTTGTGTGGTTCATCTCTATAAAAGCTGTTGACACTCTTGTGCTTTTCTTGCTGTAGCTTTGTGTTCGTGCTGTTGATGTTCCGCAGGTACTCAAGGTACTCGTCCCTCAGTGTTGTGTTTGTTGGTTCATGCGCATGCTTTGCTGATCTTTTCAAAAGCTTCTTGCTGAGAATGGGCGTCTCGCTCTTTCTTTGCAGCTTTGCTCTGTCATTGTTCATTTCATCCACGTCTTGCGAGTCATCAAAAGTTCTCTTTCTGTTGTTTTCATCTCCGTTTGTTTGCGTTGAAGTTACTATCTCAGATTTTTCCTTCATTACACTGTCCATGCTTTCCGAAGTCTTATTGGCATTATCATTGGCAATACTTGTGTCTGCTGAGGTGTTTTCAACAACAGAGTTAGAGGAGGTGTGTATTTTTTTATTTCTCTTCAAGGCCCATGTCACAAGCTCTGTGTCTGAACTGTTTTGGAATGACTTAAAGTTGGGAAGTTGCTGTATGTTTCTGATTTCAAAAAACGACTTGAATTCATCAAGAGTTAGTCCTTCATTGTTTGTATCTTCCGGTTTGATATGTTTTTCATAGTAGTGGGTCACAAGCTCCTTTCTTTTCTCTATAAGGTCCTTGATCTCTTGCTTAGCCTTCTGTATATCATAAAACTTTGACATTTTTTGTTGTTTCTTTAAAGAGATAGAAGAAAGGAAAAGTATTTTATATAGATCCGTTTTTTTTTTTTTTTTTTTTTTTTTTTTTTTTTTTTTTTTTTTTTTTTTTTT
>JAJMDH010000088.1:395440-409694 GCA_030573455.1 Hanseniaspora pseudoguilliermondii | reverse complement strand
ACGTTGTGGAAGAGAAGAAAAAAAAATTTTTTTTAATTTTGGGGATTCAGTTGAGGGAGCGTACACGACGCTACACGGTTGTCACATTTTGCAGAAACATGTAACCTCCATAAGATGATCATTATTGATGAAAACAACTACACGCCTTACTAAAGATATATACTACTAATTCCAAGAACTGATCTCTTGTTCAACTTCTAACAAACTCTTTTCCAAGCCCTCCTTGGTTAGCACGTAGTAAACTGGCAGAATACCCTTTTTGGAAACACCCTCAAACTGTATTTTGGCATTCTTCTCAAAGAATTGATCCTCAAGGTGGAAGAAATCAAAATCTGTGTTATGCTTTGTCTTCTTTGTCTTGGTGTCCTGTTCCTCCTTTTCTTCAAGAGTGTCATCATTTTCAAAGTTGATTTCATACTTTCTTGACATCACAATGTAGAAGTTGAATTCATCCTTCTTGATGCTGTCCATGTTTTCCATCATTTCACCAATGGTTATGCTGTACAGCGGTGGAACAACCTCGTGTGGCATGTTGATGAATCTTTCTGAAAACACAAAGCATGTCTTCTTGGCTATGGAAGCATCTGTTTTCAATGAATCCAAAAAGATGTTCAGGCTGGTGTTGCCAAGGTTGCTCAAAACCAACATCAAATCCTTGTTGTTTTTGCTTATGGTGTTGTAGGAAACAAACGATAAGAAGCAGTATGGGTCTGACATCTGGCCATCACATTTGATGAAGTTTGTGGCTAAGCTGTCTTCCAATATCGAGTCAGCCAGCTTTGACAGGTTTAGTTTCAAAGAGGCATCAGAACCGAGCACTTGTCTCAAAAGAGACTTCACTGAGTGGAAGTCCTGTTCTATGGACATTTTGGTGTTTGGGTCCTTGGTGACACCAATGACATCAAAGTCAACATTGACGATGTCTTGCTCATCGTCTTCGATGCCCTCTTCTGGGGCTTCTTGGTTTTCTTCATCTGTGGTGTTTATGTCAATGGGCTCATCAGTGACTTCTTCGTTTTTTCTTTTTCTGTTAGACAGTTCAGGAGTAACCATATTTTTTCTCAATGGTTATATTGTAAGTATTTGCCTTGGTGTATGAAATATAAAACTATTGATGAATAAAATTTATGGAAGAAAAAAAAAAAAGAAAGAAAGAAAAGTTGAGAACGCTACACGTTTAAAAAGAAAACACTGCCCCCCCCCCCGCTTTGTCTGACAGAGTTTGTTCGTGTATTTGCTTTCGGATTTACTTGTTAGACAGTTGTGTTAAGATAATATATTTAGAATAATAGTGAAAGAGCTCTCTCTGGTTTGAGAGAATACTTTCAATAGTGGTATATATGATAGTAAATAAGAAAATTCTCCACTAAAGAAAAGATCGTTAACCTTACCTTGAGGAAGGATTTTCTGTTTATAATATGTTGTAGAAATTTGGCCACACAAGGAAAATTCGTTAACTTGGTTGTGGAATTTTTTTTTCCATAGAATCTTTCATTTTCACAGCTTCATCGGAGATAAGCAGAGAATGACCTCGGGTTACCAAACACAGAGAGCAGGCACGTGTCCCAGAACGCCAAAACACTGGTCTAGCGTATTTGTACCATGTCTTGGATTATTCAACACAAAGCAAGTCATGTATTATACAAAGTAAATGACTATGTATATTACTTTAAAGGAATAATTTTAATCAAGTGAATACCACAGTAAGGACTTATAAATATATCACAAAACATAAGTTAATTAACTCTATTATACCATTGCATCATCAAAATCAATATGCTACTCAACCTCATGCTACACATGGCTGTGTTAGCAATCACATCAACAGCAAAGCATTTGTACATACCACTCAACAAGGAAATATGCTTCTATGAGAACCTAGAACAGGAACAGATCCTTAATGGAAAGGTCAAAATACACTTCAGCATGCCTGAAATTATCAAGAATGAACTCGGAATGAAGTACAACCTAAACTTGGATGTGAAAATCTTAGAAACATTTGATGAGAACCACATGGTTTACAAGCAAAACTATGAATTTTTATCCGATTCTTTCCCCAACAAGCAGTATTATCAAGAAAACACCAAGGAACCACTGAACGAAAACAACGGAATCAATCACTTTACATTCACGGCCCTGGATAACGGAGAACATGCCATATGTATCAAGCCCTTTGTTTCCAAGTTCAACGCACGCAGACTCAAGAAGGAGGGATTCACAGACAAGGTCAAGGTGTACATGGACTTTGAAAAAAGCACACTAGGAAACATCATGGACATCATCAGTCAGCACGACTCCAAGTTTTTGCTATCATCAAAGGTCAAGGTGAACCAGATTCTGGCAAAGTTGAAAATCATCAAAATGGAACAAATCAAGTTCAGGGAGAAGTACAAGATGTTTCTGAAGATATCTGTGGACACCAACAGCAGAATCATCACATGGGGTGTGGTGCAGGTTGCTTGGATGACACTGGTATGCATGTACCAGCTTATGTTTTTGAAGCAGTTATTCATCACACACAAGGTTTTGTAAGTAATCTTCAAAAGATTTGGGATTCTGCACGTGATGTATTGCCATAAAAAAAACCGGGTGAGGCTTATTTTTTTGGTCAAACTCATCGAAGGCATTTTTTTTTTGTTTTTTTTCTTTTTTTTTTTTTTTTCTAGGAAATTTAGTTACAGAAATAAAAGTTATATATAATTTACTATCATTTTGAAAAGTTTATACAAAGACAACAAAAAACCCCCCAATAAGGTTCATCCAATAGTATACAAAGAGGCAAATACACATAACAACATGTCAGATTCATTAACGAATGAGGAAATTTCCAGATACGGGAGACAAATGATCGTGCAGGGGATCTCGAACAAGAGGGATCCGGTCGAGCACCAGCTGCTGCTGAAGAACAGCAAGATCTGTGTCATTGGAGCAGGGGGTCTTGCCGCTCCGTGTCTTTCCTATCTAGCCGGTGCGGGTGTGGGTGAGATAGGCATCATTGATGATGACGTTGTGGAGACATCGAACTTGCACAGGCAGATCATCCACAGCACATCAAAGAAGGGCGAGCTGAAGTGCAACTCAGCAAAGAAGTTCATCAATGACCTGAACCCGCATGTCAAGGTGAACACCCACCCAGTCAGACTGGCCAATGACAATGCCTTTGAGATTTTTGCTCCATACGACGTCATTCTTGACTGCACAGACACACCAATGACCAGGTACCTCGCCTCTGATGTTGCGGTTCTTCTGGGCAAGACCCTTGTGTCTGCATCCGGTGTGAACACCGAGGGCCAGCTGACCATTCTGAACTTTGAAAACATCGGCCCATGCTACAGGTGCTTCCACCCAAGGCCACCACCACCAAACACGGTCTCCTCATGCTCGATGAACGGTGTCATTGGGGCGTGCATTGGTCTTGTGGGGGTCATGCAGGCTGTGGAGACACTCAAGGTCCTGCAGAAAGTGTACACCAGGGACAACTTTGAGCCCTTCATGCTGCAGTACAGCGGATACATGGACCAGTCGCTGAGAAGGTTCAGAATGAGAAAGAGAAGACGCGATTGTGTGTCGTGTGGGGACAAGCCTGGAATCACGAGAGAAATGATCGAAAGCTTCGAAATCAATTACCTGGCCTTCTGTGGAGCAAGGGACTATGATGTTGTGGACAGCATGGAGAGAATCACTCCACGGGAGTTCAAGGATAAATACTGGTCCACCCCGGATAAGGAGTGCATCGTCATTGATGTCAGACCAGAGACCCACTACAGGATATCCAACTTCAACACAGAAAAAGTCACAAACATCCCCCTGGCCACACTCACCTCCATGAAGGGAGACATCAATAAGCTCAGGGAAATCGTGCCCGACATCAGCGAGAGCAGCGATGTTGTCGTGTTCTGCAGATACGGAAACGACTCGAGATTGGCGACCAGAGAGCTCAAGGACAGGTTTGGTATCCAGAACACAAAGGACGTCGTTGGGGGATTCTTTGCATACATCGACCAGATCGACCCAAGCATTCCAAAGTACTGATTCAAATGGAAGATAAATTTTTTTTCCACACTCTAAATTGGTTAATATATATATCACGTAATTAATCTAGTTTGGTAACCACACTGAGACCAGCGTTGTTCACAAATGAAAAGTACCTTTCGCCCGAGTTACACTCAATCCACCGTGTGTTCAGTATCGCACAGCCTTGGTACTTCATGCCTATCTCCAACTTCATGGCCCCATCGTGGGCCTTCTCGATTTTCCTTCTTGGATCCAGCTGGTAAATCTTCCTGGCCTCATCATAGTTCCATTCAAACAGCTTGACCAGCTCTGACAGCCTGTGGTTTTTCTTTGATATCAGCAGTCGCATGCTCATGTTTTCAATTGACACCTCACCATTCAGTGTGCCCATCAGTGCAAATGCATGTTGCTGTGAAGTCCCCAGGCAGTTTATTCTGGAGTGGCGGGTTGCACAGACACTCTTTAGATCAAGCATCTTCAGCGGAGAGTTGGACAGCGTGTTGGCACCATCACTGAACAGAAATGCCTTTGGATGGTCGATGTATTCAACAATGGGTGGGGAAATCCACACGCTTTTGGACAGTATCGTGGTGTTTGACCAATGAGCTGACAAATCAACAATGAAAACCTGGCCACCTATTGTTGAGCAGCACACAGTAGAACTGTCAAGAGCGGCCTTGGCTGAAGTGACCATCGACTCTGAAACCTTGAATACCTTAACAGGAGTTTCCAACGATACGTTCAGATCATATAGATACAGTTTTCCGTTGACAGATCCAATACACACTTTCAAGCTTTCATTGTCATTGTTTCTGTTACATTGTTGGATTAGATAGTAGCAGGATATGATGTCATTGTTGAGTTTGATTTTCAAAATTGAATTTTGTAAAAACAAGTCATTTGTGGGGCTTGTGGCTGGTGCTGTGTCAAGTTGGAAGATTTGCACTGTTTCAGTGGTACAATATGAACTTAGTAGAAATCGTATGTTATTTGAAGATGCCTCGTTGTCAAAGTGTTCATAAGCTCCATGGATTAGTTGCATGTCCTTTAAGACACCAAGACTGTGTGTATAAGTCTTTATCAGTATAAGTCCTATATCCTTTCTCAACTCCCAAATTTCAATATGGCCTTCCATTTGTTTACTTTTTGAATTTGTATTGAATGTGGATAACCTTTGATCTTCTAACTTATCTAGAAAAAACGATGGGTCATCATCATTTTTGACCAGTTTGCTGACAATGTAAAAGGATCTGTCTTTATGGTTCAGCCAAAGGGTGTCCACAACTTGATCTTTCAATCCATGATTCATGACAAATCCATGTATGTTCAAGCCGCAGATATTGGAGGGTATTTTCATGACCTCATTGCTAGCCATTTCATAAACTTGTGACTTATCATCAAATGTGATTTTTTGTCTTTGTGAAGATTGATGAGTCTTTTTGGGCCTTTCAAGAACACTTTGGTTTTTCAAGGAATCTTTCAAAAAAAGGTTCTTTGAAATGGTGTCTTGAAACTTATCTTGAACTTTCTCCTTTATGAAATGGTTGATTTCGTCTGTTTGTTCATTGTAAACTGCAGGAGACGGAAACGAGGACTTGAAGTATGATATTATTTTAGACATCTTCAGAAGATGTTGTTTATCATTAAACCCTAAAAGCTTATCAACCTTGTTGCTCATTCTAGAGAAGGTAACATTCGCGTCATTTGAAATTTCCTCTTCATCCAGGGGATACAATACTTTGTGTTCGTGTCTTTTGTTAGCGGAATTGATCAAAGCCATAACATCATCGTTGTCTATGGTGGGGTTTTTTTTCTTTTTTGTGTAAGGTTTTCTAGGTTTTTTAGTGGCGGTTGGCACAGTATCTTTTCTCTTTCTTTTGATAACAGTGTTTGTTGTGTTCTGTATAGGAATCAAGGATGCCTGGTATATGGCATCTTCTGTGATATCACTCTGTGAAACCTCTATAGACATGTTGGATATGTGTGTTGTGTACAATGGTTTACTCTATGTTCCTTGATAAGTGTGTTTTATCAGGCAGTACAAAAAATAATAATAAAAAGCAAATGGAATCTATCTGTAGAAAAAAAATAATCTGGTGTGTATGGATTTGTTTACGTGTGATCACATGACACACTCCAAACAAACACACCCAAATAGTACATTTATTCTAGCAATGTTTACATTTTAAAATTGGATAATAATGTTAAATAAACTATAAATATTAAACTTTTTTATTCTATAATTTATATATGTAATCTAATACTTTGATACATTCAATCTTGCTAAAAAATACAATCCTATCACTGCTTTTAGAATTATTCACTTACAAAACCTTTTCCTTTGTCACTATCCACCAACAATAACACTTACAGTCTTATGTTCACTTCCATCTTAACTCCTAACTGCTACTCTATTTATTTTCCTTTTTTTTTGGCACATTTTTGTTTATTTTACGGAGATAAACTTCAAAATAACACTAAACGGCATCAAACAACGGTAAAAAAAAATTTTTAAAGAGAAAAAAAAAAACCCACCATGTAAACTTTATACTATCCATACAACTTAAGTCATTATTCAGTATCTGTTCATTAACATCACAAAGACACAAAGAATACCCACTGCATACTTTCTTAAAACAATTAATGGTAACTACATTCAGACTAAACAAGAAAATGTCCTCTGAAAATATCAACACTACCGTCAACTACGGTGATGACTTTGTTCAATTCTTGAACCAGTCTCCTACCCCCTTCCATGCCATCCACTCCATGTCACAAATTCTTGAACACAAAGGATTCAAGAAGCTAGACGAAACTTTACCATTCCATGGCAACGTTGAAGCCAATGGGAAATACTACATCACAAGAAACGGCTCATCCATTGTTTCCTTCATTGTTGGTGGTAAGTGGGATCCCACTTCCAAGGAATCATCATTCTCCATTGTAGGCTCTCACACAGACTCTCCTGTTTTGAAGCTGAAGCCTGTTTCAAAGGTTTCCAAGGAGGGCTTCAAGCAAATTGCCATTGAACTGTACGGTGGTGGTATTTGGCACACCTGGTTTGACCAACCTCTTTCCTGTGCAGGTAGAGTCTTTGTCCATGAAGATGGCAAAGTCAAAAGCAAGTTGATCAACTTGAACATCCCATTGTTCAAGATTCCTACCCTAGCCATCCACTTTGACAGAGAACAAAACTCCAGCTTCAAGTTTGACAAGGAGGGCAAGTTTGTTCCTTTCTTCACCAAGGAATCAAAGCCTAAGGTCAAGGCCACAAAGTCATGCTGTGACTCCGATGAGGGTATGGACTTTGATGCCTTCCAATCAATCAAGTCCATGGTTGAAAGACACCACGTTGAAATCCTGGACCTGATCAAGGATGACTTGAAGTTGAAGTCCATTGAGGAAATCGATGACTTTGAGTTGATCTTGTATCCAAACCAGCCATCCACCCTGGGTGGGCTGAAGAAGGAATTTGTCTTCTCTGCCAGATTGGACAACCTGACCTCATGCTTCACATCCGTCACTGCCATGTCTGAAATGGCTGACAACAAGGAATCTATTGCCAATGACCACACCATAAGAATCTCTGCTTCCTTTGACTACGAAGAGGTTGGCTCTGCACAAAACGGCGGTGCTGACTCCAACTTCCTGCCAAACATCATGGAAAGACTGTCCTTCGTTTATGCCGACGCCAGTAGAGACGTGAAGGAACCTTTGTTGAAGTCCTACGAGAAGGAGCTGTTTGCCAAATCCTTCATTGTTTCATCTGATGTTGCCCATGGTGTCAATCCAAACTACTCAGAATGGTATGAGAACAACCACAAGCCACACCTTGGTGAGGGTGTTGTTCTGAAGATCAACGCCAACCAGAGATACACCACCAATGGGTATGGAATGGCTTTGATCAAGAAGGTCGCCAAGGATGCCCATGTGCCTCTCCAACTCTTTGTTGTCAAAAACGCTGCCCCTTGTGGGTCCACCATCGGACCCATGCTTGCCCAAAGAATCGGTAAGGCCCTGGACTTGGGTAATGCCATCCTGTCCATGCACTCAATCAATGAAACCGGCCATGTTGACGACCTGGGCCACCAGATCAATTTGTTCAAGGGCTTCTGGGAATCTTACGACTCACTTCAGGATTTAGTTCAATTATAATAAAACAATTACACCATTATATACTTCATGAAAAATCAAACTCAGAACTCGTGTACCTATACTTGTCTCTCTTTACATCATCTGCATCCATTCTTGCGCTTGTGTACGACGGCTGCTGTCTGCCAAGTCTCAACTCCTTCGTAGACTGGTTCACCAACTTCCTGTAGTGCTCGTTCATTGTTTGCAAGTCTCTGTTCTTGTCCACTTCACCCTCGTACTTGTTCTTGAAAAACTTTAGTTGCTCCTGTAGGTTCTTGATCATCATGTCTCGCTCCTGTGTTCCAGACCCATACTTTCTTGATTGTGATCCTAGACTGTTTCTGAACATATTCAGGCTTTCTGTCAATGATAGATTTTCCTCTTGAAGATTTCTTAGTTCTTGTATGTACTGCTTTTTGATTTTCTTTATTTCAAACTCCCTCTTCTCGCTTAAATGTTGCATTTGTCTCTCCATTATCTCACTTTCTTGACTTACTTGCTTTAGTTTCTTTTGCAAAATGCTCAAATCAGTCTTCAGCTGGGAACTCTCGTTTTGGTACTTCAATGCTGTCTTGGAAAACTTGTTCATGTCAAGTTTCAACATGTTGTTCTCTTCAATCAAGGACTCAACCTTGCTTGATGCTTGGTAATCCACCTTTTCAAGTCTCTTTTTCAATGCATTTCTTTCATCAACCACATTGCTTAGTTCATCCTCTAGGCGCATACACTCCTTCATGCTCTGGCTCAGCTTGTTACTGGCATGCTGTAGTTTCTCCTCAAGGATTTCTATGTCTTGAACAAAATTCTTGTTGTAGTGTCCTGTCTTTTTCTTATAACTCTCAAGCTCCGATTTCAATTCTTGATTTTCTAGCTTTAGTTCATTGAGCTCTGTGGTGTCAACTGCTGTTTCATTGAAGAGAAGCTCCTTGGCCCTCATTCTTTGAACCTCATCCTTCAAACATTGACATTCAGACTCAAGACTTTCCCTCTCCTGTTGGGTTTCACTTAAACTCTTCAAGACCTTTTCCAATCTGCCTTTCAACAACTCATTATCGGTCTTCAACTCGCTTAGTTCATAACTTGTTGTGTTGTACTTCTTCACTTGATCCTTCAACTTCAAAACATACTCCTCGTCTTCAATCACCTTGGATCTTTCGGTCTCCAATGCCTTCTCCAACTTGCTTATATGCATGTTCTTTTCAAGTTCCATTTCAGAGTGTTTATTCTTCAAATCGTTGATCTCATTGACCTTTTTCTTTAACTTTTCCTTGCTCTCTTTCAAATCTTTGTTGAGTGTTTCAATTTCAAAAGTCAACTTATCCTTACTGTTGGCAATCGAATTGTTCAATCTCTTCAGATCAATCTCTAGGTCATCTATCTTGTCTCTTAACTCATCAATGGTTTGGTTCTTTGTCTTTATTTGCTCCTCAAGTTTACTTACCCTAGAGGCTTCATCCTTCAATGTTGACACTTGGTTGTTGGTTCTTTCAAGACTTGTCTTGTAGGTCTTCATTTCAGACTTCAAGCTCTCATTCTCTATGTTGATGTCATCAAGCTTGTCGTCCTTTTCCTTCACCCTTTTGTTCATTTCCTCCAACTTTTCCTCCAATGTCTTCAAATTCATCAGAAGTTCATTCTTGTTTCTTTCAAGGGCATCCTTTTGGTATTGTTGATTCTCACTTTCTTCCTTGTAGAGGTTTCTTTCATTTGTTAGTTCAACAACCAATGAGTCCAATTTCTTGTTTTTTGAAATCAAATCTTGTACTTTGGCCTCAAGAGAGTTGATTACATCATTGGAAACATTTGAGGATCCATCTCTTTCCTGGTCCTCTTTAAATCTTTTATATTCCTCCTTCAAATTGTTCAACTCCATTGTAAGATCTCTAGACTTGAGCTTGAACTTGGCCAACTCTTCCAATCTGGATTCATCCGCATTACCAAATCCATTCTGCTTTTGTTCCTCAACCAAGATACTGTACTTCACAAGAAGATTCTCATTCAGACTCTTGAGTCTTTGTAGCTCAATGAGATGATTTGTGGAGTCCTTGCTCATGGATTCGTGATCCATTCTTCGATTGGACTTGGTATCCAAATCATCCTTTGCTTTGTCCAAGTTTCTGTTCTTAATCACACTGTGGGTTTCGCCATACTCTATTGAGTGTATGCCTTGTGCATTTGCCAGGTCTTGATCACTGTCTTCATCATCCAAGTTGGCCAATGCTGAACCAACATCCTCACTCAAAATTCTCTTTTGAGAAACTCTTTTCCTCTTTGATGATTGATTGTTTATTTGATCCATGTCTGGGGACTCGTCATTGGACTGGTCTAGTTTACGTTTGTTGCTTTTTTCTGAAAAGTTTGGGTTCAATTGGAACTCTTGCTGAATGGACTTCTTGTCACCCGCTTCAGTGAGATTCAAAGCATCATCTGAGTTCAGATTTTCATTGTTTGTTAACACTACTCTTGATGGATGTCCCAAGTCACCTATGGGGTTTGAGATGCCATCGGAGCCATTTTCATTCACAATTGCTGAATCATGGCCCCCTGATAGCTTGAAAAACGTACTTCTTCTACCTTTTCTGGCTTTTAATCTGGATCTAGGGGTAGAACCCTCTTGTGTATTCATTTATGTTATTACCTTTTTTTCCAATGTATATTTATAGTCAATAAGGATAACAAAATAGACTAAGAGATCGGTTTTTTTTTTTGATTATGTATTTGATTAGTCTTTTTTCTGAATTTTCAATACGTTGCGTATGTTCTTATTTGATTTTAGCTGGGTTATGTATTATACTATCAGCAAAGAAAGTGGCTGTACTTTTATCCACACTACTGACCTAAACCTAATAAACAAACCAAACAGCATAAGGCACGTACTCTTGAATACATTTTTTGCTCAAAAAAAACAAAACAAAAAAAAGGTAAAAAAAAATTTTTTGAGGCCGTGTTTTACGCGACACAAATCCAACAATTAATCAACTATATATTTACATACTATTTATATGATCTATAAACTTCTTCATGTGCTCATTAGGTTTACCTGATTTGATTATCTTCTCCACCTCAAAAACAGCCTTTTTATAATCCTTGCTGTCATTGATCAAACTGTACATCAAAGCTGAGTTCATTAGAATGTAGTCGTATATTGGTTCGTTATCTCCGACATTGAATGTGAAGTTGCTCAGCACGTGATCTGCCAAGTATTTTGCATTCAACTCAGGTGACATTGATGCACACTTATCAAGCCCATGTTCATGAAGACCAAAGTCTTTAGGTGAGATTATGTAGCTTTCAATTGTCTTCAAGGATGGGTTGTACTCCCAAACCACAGATTCTCCTATTGGTGACATTTCATCAAGTCCAACCAGACCATTAACAACCAATGTGTGACAGTTTGGGAACAGGATCTTGGCTGCTTCACAGTACTCCGTTCCCAGTGATTCATGGTACACACCCAGGATTCTCTTGTTAATCATGGTACCCATTGGATGCAACAAGGGACCAACGATGTTGAAAATTGTGGGTATCTTTAACATGGATCTTATAGGAGCAACAAGTTTCATGGCGTAATGGAACTGTGGGGCCAGCAGGAACATGAAGTTGCATTGATCACTTTCCACCAAGTCTTGCTTGTTCTTCAGAACAAATCTCTTATCAACCTTGCCTGTGTTGATGCCTAGCTTGTTGATCATATCACCTGAGCCACTGTTTGATGTTGATGCCTTACCCCCATGCTTGATGATTTTACATTTGTCGTATCCAGACATCACCAAAGCTGATGATGTGCTTACATTGAATGTGTTCTGTCCATCACCGCCTGTTCCAACAATGTCACAAAAAAATAAATTGCCATTTAGGTAGTCAGAAGAGAAATGGAAATCGTCTTCATGGAAAGTTTCTGATCTTTCAAGAATGGCCCTACAGCCCTCGGCTATGTATGTGGACTTCAAATGTAAGCCAGAGGAGGTCAAAGCTGTAAGAAAGGATGCTATGAGAATGTTGTACTTTTCCTTGCTGATGGTGGAGTCTGCGCTGTCCTTATCGAAAATGGATAAAACATTGAACATGGATTGTAAGGTTAGATAAAGATCATTAGGTGTGAACTGTGATTGATTGCTTGGTATTAGTTTTTTTGTATTTGAGCCTACAATGGACTCAAAAGAGGTTAGGGTGTCTTGAATGGATGTGGACATGGTTGGTTGAGTACTGTTTATGGATGACTAATTTTTTCAAAAAAAAATTCAAATGCGTGAGGAAGAAACAAAAATAATACAATTTGTTTCCCACAAGGAAAAAAAAAACAAAATCAAGTACATTTAGCTTGTATATGAAGTAGGAGTAAGAATACCACTTCCAATACCTTTTTTATTCTTTACAAAATAAGGAAAAGTAGGTTAGAAGAATTTGTTTTATTGAATGTTAAGTTACTTGATTAAAAAACCAGCCATTGTAGTTGATTTATGTTTCATGTGTGTAGTGATATGTATTCCAACTATTAGATTTCCTATTTGGGTAATGATCTTGTATTAAACTGTGAACAGTAAAAAAAAAATTTTTTTTTTATATAGCTTGTTTTGATTTCCGCTCCCCCTTGTCCTAACAATTTCAAATATTTACTATTTTCAAGTATATATGGAAGTAATAATAGATTTATTCACTCTAACAAGTCGATTAACTCATTATAGACTTCACACTATTAGTATATAATTATCAGCTGGTTCTCATTTAATTTAGTTTGCCTAAAACCCCCAAAAAAAAAAAAAAACATTCACACGATCATAAACATGTCTGCAACAAACATTCCCCCTGTTGGAATTTCTGAATTGCCAAATCAAATATATAAAAAAGTTCTTAAAAATGCCAATAAACACAACGACCAAGTGCTAAATCTTATGGTTGTGGGTGAAAGTGGACTTGGTAAAACCACGTTCATAAACACACTATTTCAAACAAGCATCAAGGAAAGAACAACCCACTACAAGAGAGAAACCTCTGATGATCTTTTGAAGACAGTCAACTCCAAAACCACGAACATTGAAATCACCAGATGTGTTTTGGAAGAAAAGAACTTCAACTTGAAGCTGAACTTGATTGACACTCCCGGATATGGTGATTTCATCAATAACAACAAGGCATGGCTTCCTTTATGTGACTTTATTGATGAACAATATGACCACTACATGAGACAGGAACAACAACCATTCAGAAACACAAAGTTTGACTTGAGAGTTCATGCTGTTGTGTTCTTCATCAGACCTACAAACGGCACCATGAAGCCCTTGGATATAATCACCATGAAGGAACTGTCCAAGAAGGCCAATCTAATACCGGTCATTGCCAAGTCAGACACTCTCTCCGCCACCGAGTTGATTGACTTCAAGACAAAGGTCAGAAACTGCATTGATGAAAAGGCCATTCGCATTTTTACTCCACCTTTGTTTGAAGAGGACATCAATGCCAATGTGGACGAAGACACCACAAACAACAACAGACTGGCCATCCAGCATGCAAAGCAACTGATTGAGTCAATGCCGTTTGCCATCATTGGCTCTGAGGACCAATACGAGGTCAATGGAAATAAGGTCTTTGGAAGACAATATCCATGGGGACTGATTGAGGTTGAAAATGAGGCACACTGTGACTTTAGAAAGCTGAGATCCTTATTACTAAGAACCAACTTGCTTGATCTGATCAACTCCACCAATGAAGTCCATTACGAGGAATACAGAAAGGCCAGATTGCAAGTCAACGATGAAAATAACGCTAGCACACACGGCATAAACATGGTTCCTGCTCCTGTAAGAAAGCTTTCCCATAATCCTAGATTCAAAGAAGAGGAACTTGCCCTGAAGAGATACTTCACTGAGCAAGTCAAAGTTGAGGAACAAAGATTCAGACAGTGGGAACAGAACATTGTCAATGAAAGAATCAGATTGAACAATGACCTGGAGGAGGAGCAAAATAAAGTCAAAAAGTTGGAGGACCAAATCAGAATGTTGCAAATGAAGTCATAGACTTTATTGCTTACTTTATCGTGGGTATATCAAATATATATGTAACATAAATAGTTTTGTTGACAAAAAAAAAAAAAAAAAAAAAAATTATT
>JAJMDH010000088.1:375156-395340 GCA_030573455.1 Hanseniaspora pseudoguilliermondii | reverse complement strand
GTCTTGGAGGTGCCTGGAACAGTCTTGACGTAACCAGTTTCATCCAAGTCAACTTGTCCCTTGACAATGTCTGTGGCTGGCTTGTGACCAATGGCGTAGAACAAACCGTTGACTGGCAATTCGTATTCTTTGTTTTCGATGTTTTGCAGAACCTTCAAGTGGGTCAAGAACTTGTCGTCACCCAAAGCCTCAACAGGGTTGTGGTTGTATAGAATTTCAATTTTGTCGTTCTTTTCAACTCTCTTTTGCATGATTGTTGAAGCTCTCAAGTGGTCCTTTCTGACAATCATGTAGACCTTTGAGGCGTACTTGGTCAAAAAGTTGGCTTCCTCACAGGCAGAGTCCCCACCACCAATGACAGCCAATGGTTTGTTTCTGAACATTGGAATGGCACCATCACAAACAGCACAGGCGGAAATACCCTTTTGCCAGTACTTTTCTTCACCTGGCAAGTTCAATCTCTTGGCGGAGGCACCGGTTGCTAGGATGATAGCATCACTCAAAACTGGTTCTTCATCTTCACACCATTCCTTCCAGATCTTGAATGGCTTTGAGGACAAATCAACCTTGGAAATGGTTTCCGTGATGATTTCACAGCCAAACTTTTCGTTTTGCTTCTTCATCAAGTCCATCAACTCAGACCCAGTCATGCCATCTGGGAAACCAGGGAAGTTTTCGATTTCGGTGGTGGTTGTTAGTTGACCACCAGCAGCAATACCGTTGGCCATCATACCTTCAAACATGACCAAAGGCTTGATTTCAGCTCTACCCAAGTAGATACCGGCGGTGTGGGCAGCAGGACCAGAACCAATAATAGTGACTTTGTTGTGAACCATTTTTTTACTTATGTGCAATAGACTGTTTTTTGTTAGTTTTACAATACTTGTATGGTTCGCAAACATTACTCTTTAGTATGCTTTTATAAAATGAAAAAAAAAAAGAAAAAGCAATGAAATGTCTAAATCAGTTGATGAACTGCTGTTTTATATAAGAAAGGAATTATATACCTGTTGTTTAGATCTTTATATACTTAAGTCTTTTCATATTGTTGAATTATATAAGAAAATAATAAGAAAAAAAATTTGAAATCCAGAATGTGTGGAAGACACCGGTAGCACTGTTAGATTTTCAGGAAGACTAAGCGCTTAAATGATGGGATTACCTAAAAAAAAAACATGTCGCTTAGGGATTTGCTGAGCGTACTGTTCATTTTCGTCGCACACAGAGCGTTCTAGATCATCTATCACTCACTGATTATATAATCCAAAAAAACAAAATAAATTCATTCAATCACAACCTCTCGTGTCCTTATGTTCAACCATGGCTTCAGCACTGTTTCGTCATACTCACTACAAATACCCTCATCCAACATCACATAACACAGGAAATACTCCAGTCCTTGCTGTCGCTGCGACAGAAACCTCGTGTCCAGTGTGTTGTGCACCAGGTACTCATGCACCGTCAGCGACTTGTACCATGGCAACGGCTTCGGCAGGTCGGGTATCACGTACTCCTTCCCCAGCCTCGTCATCAGCTTGTTTCTGAGTGTGACAAACTCCGAGTACCGCTGGTAGCAGTAATGCACACTCTCATCATGAAACGTCACCCGCACAGTCCACCGTATGTAACTTCCCTTCCCCTCACCATGCAGCGTCCCCTCAACAACCTCTATGTTTAGATATGGGCTTTTGTTTTCTTGTTGCCGTTGCTTGTATGTGTCCACTATGGGCTCATTCATTACCTTGAGTAGTTTCTTCTTTGAACTCGTCAAAGAGCTGTTGTTGTTCATTAGATAATATTAAAAGAAACAATGGTAATTAAGGTATACAATTTTTTTTTTTTGTCAATATTCCTTATCTTTCCATATATTGAAATTATCTTGCCTTTTAAGATTTATAAAAAAAAAAAAAAATAATCATAGGTGAGAAAGAAAAAAGAAAAAAATAACATAAAGAAGTCACGTGTAAAAAGCAAAAAATCTCCAAAAAAATAAATGCTTGTAAATTTGTATGAATGCTAAGACGGGGAATCGAACCCCGGCCAACGGTATGGAAAACCGTGATTCTACCATTAAACTATCTTAGCTGTTACTGAATTTACATTTGTTATCATGAAAAAAAATTAGTTATTGGCTTGAAAAATGTTAAATGTTCAATGCTTTAATTTCATTCTGTATCTTGATCATGGAGGGTGTAAAGCAGTCCTTGATGATAGTATGAGGTGGTAATGAATCAGGTGAAAATGTTTATTACAAGTCATGCTACTCTGAGCTCTTTAAACCTCCGCAATACTGCTATTTAGAGAACATTTACAAGAAAAAGAAAGAAATGTTTAATAGTAATGCACTTTTATTATATTACTGAATAGGAGTTATTATTAACCTGTAGCTGTCCATTCAAGAGCTATTTACACCAGAAGCTTATTTAAACTGAGTGATGGTGTATGTAATGATTATTAATGTGATTGTGAGCAAGAATTTATGACATATTTCTTTGTCCTATTTCAACAATTGGTTTTTCTGATGTTTAATCAGTAATACTGATAAAGAAGTTTAGTTCAATGGTTATCTTAGTATTTTTGATTAAGCTTTATTTGTCTTTTTTAAAATAGCGGTAAAGTAGTCAGTTTTACCCTTTCTGTTATTACTGAGTGCCTATGTTGAAGAAATCTTTTGCTATTTGAACAAGTTATTCATACATAATATTAAAGTTTATATGTATCACTTGAAAAATATTCATACATCAAACAATTCATATTAATTGCTTTTAAATGATGTGGTAATCTAAATAAAAAACATAAGGAATATATATGTTGAATCCATTATCAACTCTTAATTGATTAAATAATTTTACTAGCTTTTTTTCGCCCATAGTTGATTCTGTATTCTGCTTATAGAAAAAAATACAAGCGGAGTCACGTGAAATACTTGGCTAAGCTGCTGATCCCCCTTTTTTTTCATTAGTTTTGTTTTATTTAAATTTTTTTTGTTCACTTAAATATATTTGAAAGAGACTCAAGGTTTATTTCAAGTCTTTATAATTTTAAATCTTAGATACTTAGTAAAAACCATCCTGGATCTATTATATATTAACCAATAGAATTATTCATTATAAACTTAGAACCAAAAAATGAGCACAACTATCGACGTCACTGTTGGAAAACACGATTCATCAATAAGTTATTTAACAACACCTGACTTTAGAATTTTGGAGTACCCTTCAGCTTTATTACCAAATGATGTCAAAACAGGAACTGTTTTGACCATCACTATAGCAGCTAATGAGTCTGCAGAAAAGGAAAAAAATGATGCGTTTTTGAATTTCCAAAACAATTTACTGAAGAACCTTCCCCAGTACACGACCAAACCTCCAGTTTTGAAAGTCAAATCAAAATTACAAACCAGTATAAACTTACAGTGGGATGAACTTGACTTAGGTGCCTCTTGTTTGAAAAGTGTTACATTATGGCACAAAGAACTAAAAACTGTAGTAGATTCTGAAGAAGATGAAAGCATTGATGAAGATGAATTATCACAAGTTGCAACGATCTACAACACAAGCAACACATACAAAATGAGTGGGTTGGACATAGAGTCGAAACATGCCTTCCAACTTCGAGTGGATACTTCCAATGGTCTTTACAAGTCCGATGTTGTGGTGACCAGTACATTGTCTTCAAATGATTTCTCCGGATTCAACATCTGTGTTGGTGCATTGTCCACCGGCACCACCACTGTTGATGATGTTCGTGCTGTTGCTGATTCTTTAGGAATCAAAAATGTCAATAGAGTGTGCAGCCAAGATACTACCCACTTCCTAACAGATGTTCTAGATGATGAAAATGAAGTCAGCGATGAACACTTATTGATGGCTAAGGAATTGAATATCCCAATCGTTGCACCAAACTGGCTTCAAGGATGTGCCGTTGAAGGCAAATTGCTAGGAGTGAAAGGATTCTATTACAAATTGGGTAAAGATGACCCAAGCAACCTGGTGGCTAAGTATCCATTCGAAAAAGAGTTTACTGAGAAGTTTTTAAGTAACACTGGTGAAGAGGATGTAACCGAAAAGACAAGTGAAATAGCCACTGAAGCTGCAGCTAAGGAAGTCATTGAGGAAAAAAAGTTAAATAACACAAATGTTGAAAGTGATGTAAATGAGGAACATGAATCTATAGTAGAGGCTCCAATAAAGGAGGAAGAAGAGGACACACCTTCAGAAGCAGTTGCAGAAAGCCAACCGGAAGAAACAGAAACAGACTCTCCTAAGCAAGTAGACGCTGAAAATGCAGATGAAATAACCGAAACAGGCACTGACAGTAATCAGCCAGAAGCAAACATCGATCTGACACTCCCTATATCTGCAGAAAATTCAGTATCGCCATCATTGACTCCAGTGTCAACACAGTCCAAAAAAAGCAAGGGCAAGAAAAAGAAAAACAATAAGAAAAAGAAGTAGCTTTATCAATCAGTATATATCTTCAAAGTGAATTTTTTTTTTTTTTATAATCTCTATATGATTTATATGTTGTTTAAAGACGAAAAATGTAAATTCGAAGACAGAAGCAGTAGCCATAATTTACTCACCCATCAACTTCTTGACCTTCTTCAAAACACTATCTTGCTCAGGATCATAAGGATGGTCTTTGGATGGGATTTCAAGAACAGCAGGGAAGGGGTCTGTGAATGCGTCCAGTTGTGGTCTGATTTTGTTGGCAATATGTTGGTTGATCAGGATCAGGGCAATGTCCTTTCTCTTGTTGGTGAATGTATCAAAAACCTGTAACAGATCATCAACAGAGTTTTTGTTTTCATCGTATATGTAAAAGTTCTTTCCGTTGGTTACATCGACTTGCTTAGTGTGGTCGTCATTATGTGTGTTTTCATTGTCGATTTTTTCAGGAACAGCGCCGATACCAGCTAAAACAAAGCCAGTGGTTGTGTCTTCGTCACCAATAACGGCAACAAGTGTTCTTTTGCTTGCACTAGACATTTTAGTACTACTTTTTTCTTGTATATGGTTGTCAATTATTTTGTCTGAAAAAAGAACTAATTTTAAGGATAGCGTACAAATTTAATGTCAAATTTACAACCACTGGGAGAAAAAAAACATATAAATAAAGCAAAAGCGCTACAATGTACTCGCGTCCCAAAAAAAAAAAAAAAACAAAATCTACAATAAACAGCTTAAAGTAATGTCACTACAGGATACTCATAGATTATATATCTCATCCACAGTAATAATATTCATAATTAAAGCTACTTACTACCTTTCTATATATAAATGTTACATTATTTTATATACAGATCCTAACTGAAAATAAAAAGAAAGAAAAAGAAAATAGCAAAACTAAGTGTTATTTATTCACATTATAGATGTACATCGAAGAAATACAAGGCACCAATGATTACTCTTGCTTCAATTCAGAATCAATTTGGTCCTTGTCTCCATCTTCCTTAGGGTCTTGCTCTGGGTCCTTGGCTTCTTCCTTTTCACCATCAGCTTCAACAACAGCAGAGGCAGCTAGAACAGCTTCAGCAGTTTCCTTTTCGATTTCAGTGGTTGCAGGGGTTTCTTCATTTTCTTCTCCGATGGATTTTTCTTCCGGTGTTTTTTTCTTTTTACTTACTGATGGATTGGCCTTTGGAAGATCATCGGCCTTTGGATAAAATTCTTGTTTGGTGATGTTGTCAATAAATTTACATTCAAAGTCCTTCTTGGTACATCTGGTACATGGGTAGACTCTGCTACAAGCTTGTTTATCCTTTCTACATTTCTGACAGGATAAAACCTTTCTATTTCTTTTCTTTTTGTTGCTATCAGCTGATGAGCTAGATTCCTTAAGCTTTTTTTCGGAGATATCACTGGCCGAAGGTTCAGATAGTTTGGCTTTTTTAGCTGGGGGTTCAGACACCTTTTCTGCAGCTTCTTCAATGGCATCAATAACGTTTGCATCAACGCCCACGTCAACAGGTGCGTCCTTTGTCTCTTCATGACTTTTGTGTTCTGTTTCATTTTTGTTACTTGTAGATTCTGTGGCTACTTTGATAGCAGAGTCAATAAAGTTTTCTCTGTCTTCAGCAGCCTTTTCGTTGCTTTCATTGTTTTTGGTTTCATTCTCAACATCCTCGTTGATGAAGTTGTTGAAGACGATATTCTCGTCATTGGCTTTTTTATCTGTTTCAGAAGACATAGCTCTCTTTGTTTGATAATAGTATATTGATTAATTCCTGTTGATCCTGGATGTGTACCTTTTTTTTCTCTCTATCTGTAAGGAGAAAAAAAAAAATATAGTTGTATGTTGTTAAATCCTATGATGCCATTAATGTTATTCTTTAAAAAAAGGTAACAATTGTAGGACTTAAACAGATTCTTTAAATCCTACAATCAACAAAAAACAAATAAAAACAAGAAAAAAAATTTTTTTTTTATCCGCACACCAAAAAAAATAAGCCAGTGACAAAAAAAAAAACATTGGCAGACCGGATATACACATCAAACAAGGCCGATTATATCACTGATACACATTGCACACAAATTCTTACTTAACCATCATTTGTATAACTCTAGTTATTATTTGGCTGACGAATTACTTATATATACTACTATAGAGATGCAAGTGGATTAGCTCTCTGTTGCATATACAAACTTTCTTCTACCTTGTGTTTGTCTCCTTATGGGGCTAAAACAATCCGAAGAGGGGGCAAAAAAAGTAAATATATGTGAAAAATAACAGATACTTACATATTTTAACTGAGTTACGGGGTTTGATCATATATTCAACTGTGATAAACAAACATTGTCCACTTTACGTTATAAAGCTCATCATCAATGTATCTTATATATAAAAAAAAATTCAGTTACACAAGAATCAAATTAATATAGAAGATGAAATGAAAACTATCTGTAGAATATCTATCCAGCATGTGTTCTCAATTCAATCTTCCATTTACAAAGCTGCTGCTGTCGCCAAAAAAAAAAAATAATACTTCAATCTTAGACTAATTAAGGCAATAAACACACTTCTCCACCGTAAGAATTTCTGACTCAAGTTGTTCATTTTGCTTTCTTATTGTAACTAAGCGCTTATTTAATCAATGATTTTCCTATATGGGAAATATATTTCAAAAAAATAAATAAATTTTATATAATGGAAACAAAATGAACACGTCAATTAAACAACTTCATGAAAGTGTTAAACTCAAAGTTATCTAGACCCATCTCTTCCAAATCTATATCTGTATACTTAGGCGTGGAAGGATTGGTTTGGAAAAATATTCCTTCACTGCTGTTACCAATATTTATTCCTGGTGTGGCTGGCAGAGATCCTAGCAATATCTCTGAATTTAACCCATCTTCATCATCTGCCTTGACCTGGCTTTCTAGATTCGTTTTTAAATTGGTCAAGCTCAGTGGGGTCCAAAGATTATTACTGCTTGAAGCCCTGCTACGTCTGCCTATTGACTCATAATCAGTGGTGTTGTAATCAGTCACCAGTGCACTGCTTATTCCAGTGCTAGCTCCACTCTCGCCTTGTCTTCTTATGGTTATTGTTTCAAACTTTGTGGCAAAATCCTCAAATGTTTTGATTTCTTCCTTGTTGTCCATGCAAATGTCTATGGTCACAAGCAACTTCAGAACCAATGCCAAACTGTAACACAATGGAAAAGATACCCTTGTCGGAAGCAGCTTGGAGAAATGATCAACCTTCTCAATCCATATCTTGTCCAGTATCAATAAATCATAATATGTATAGTCTCTGATCTTGACATTGTCATTGTTGAGAAATCCCTTATTAATAAGACTTACCGCCAGATTCTCTAAGTCCTCCAAACCCATACTGGCTTGGCTATTGAACACTCCATTTGATATATCCTCACTCATCAGTTCCAATGCAATGGCTTCTGTTATTGTTACTGCCTTGTCTGAAAGTTCATCCTCAGCTGATAACCCATAAACAGGGAGGATGTATTTGTAAAGCCATTGGGGCCTGTGCTTATTATCGGGCAAAATCTCATCTGTCCTCAAGTGTTGATTTATTTGACATGTTAATGCATACTCTCCACTTATATCATTTTGTTCTTCGTATTCTCTTGCCTTGGATAAACACATGTTTTGTTGACACATTTGAACTCTTCTTGAAGCAAACAGCACTCCTAGTAATTCGTCTCTATATGACTTTTTCATTTCTTTTGGTATTAGGGAATATTTATGGCACATCAAGGATATCTTGAAGCTCATCAACGGATTCAGAACCATAAACTCTTGAACATTGATACATTTCTTGGATCTGATATCCAAATAAGTTGGTAATTCCGACAAATTCATGCTTATAAACTCATCTACCTTGTAAATTAAGTAATTTAGATCAATTTCGTTGTATGGGTTGTCCACACATAGTATCAATTTTCTCATGAAAACAGAAAATTTATTTAGCAATCCAAACGTGCCTTCAGCATCAGTATCAATATGACTTTGATCATATATATTGATTTTGAATCTTAAGGGTCTACCAACTTCCAAGTATAACAAAATTTCAATGTACAGTAGCATGTACCAAATTCTCTTCATCTTTTCTAAGTCTTTATGCGATGAGTTTATAGATTCCTTGGTTTTTATCAAATTCAAAAAATCAACCTGAAAGGTCCAATTGACTAGGTCTCCAACACTACCTGCATCCTTCAGAAAGGTGCTTTTGTAGTGTAGTTGATTTTTTGCAAAGACAATCAAGAAATATTGACACTTTACAAGAGCATATTTCAAATTATCAAAGGTTAAGCTTACTATTAATTTATTAATATCCTTGAAAACATCATGGTAGTACAGCTCTGGATCAACCATCATTGTGAAAATTGTGATGATAATCCCCAGATAATACTGGTTTTCAAATCTCAATAGATGGATCTTAATAATATTGTTAGTCTCATCAGTCATAAAAATTTGCTTAATCTTTTGCCTTATAACTCTTTGCGAAATTACATCAAAAGTATTATGGAGATCCGTATCAAAGTAACACATGACGATGTTTGAGAAGGTGTCAAAATTTTGTGGTATACATTCCAGCAATTTTTCCAGTAAGTTTTCGCTATGCTCACCTGTCCATTTGCTTTCAAACCTTGGCTTATTCTTGAGTTTAGTAAACTCCAAGCGTTTGTAAACTTGTGTATCTATGCTTTGTAAGAAGTCCATTGTCATGAATCTCCAAACGTTCCAGATTTTAGGTTCAAAAACACGGTTCAGTACTTGAATTATACACACAACAGACACCGTAGTGATTTCATATTTGCCAGCGGTCAGGCACCCATTTCTTGCTGGATAACTCAAATAGAGATCGTTTTTAATTCCCGTGTCATTTTCAAATATCTCATTTTCAAAATCTGAGCTTGACTTTTTGGTTCCCATGGTCCTCATCAAAGAATCATTGCCCCCAATCATTTGTCTTTCTAAGCGATTAATAACCTTTATTTCTCTGTCAGCAGAGGTAGGTTGCACCACCAGGCAGGTGGATACGTTTTCAAAAGAGTTTCTATTTTCATTTTTCACACCTGGATCATAGTCAATGGGTTTATTGAACACATACCGCTTGGCTGAGTATTGGTTGCTTTTGTTGATGATTTTCTTATGGCTTATAGGTTCAGGTAAAACAAACGCGACCTTTTTCTGAGTGAAAGCCGAGGCATTGAGCTTTTTAATAGCCAGTGCATCTGAATCATTATTCATTGTCATTGCGTTCACATCAGGTTTGGTAACATTTGTGATGAGTGTTTTTTCTATTCTTGCATCCGACAAACCATGCTTTACCAAATGCTTGGCATAGTCATTCTTATCCATGTCATCACTCATGTACTTGCAATCTTTGATTCCTTTAAAAATACATCTTGAGCAGCTGGGTAGCTTTCGGTCGCATTTCTGTCTGAGCGATCTACATGTGAAACACGACAGAAACTTTCTGTTTCTTTTCTTTTTTGTTGTTTTGTTGCTTGTAGAAATCATTTTAGTGTCGTGAAACTTTAATTTGGGTATATTATCAGTTGCCTTTTTCTTTTTTTTCTTGTTATACGGCAAAATAGGAAGATAATACTGTTTATTATGTAAGAAAGATTATCGAAAGACTGATTCTTCAAGACTATTTGAAAATGTGTCAATTTTTATTTTTTAGATTGGAACCAACCGATTTTGAGAGACACTCTAAATTATTCCATATATTTTTACCCAATATATCTGCTTTAAAATTAGGTTATTTTCTATTGTAATAGATGCTTACTCAAGTGCTCTGTGGTTACATCTGAGTACTTATAATAAATAGGATTCTACATAAATTGAAAAATATATATATTTTTTTTTTTAAAAAAAAGAAGAGTGTATCGCGCAGTTAAGGAGATAAGGCCTACCGAGAGTTGTGATTTGGGTTTAACTTTAGGTAACCTTTTCTTAGCCCCGTTTTATCTATTTGTCTTTTTACACAACGTTAACACCTTATTTCAACAACTTCATAAAATCCACCATCTCAATGTCTTCCATGTTCAGCCACAAATCATTCAAGTTCAACGGATCTGAAGAAAGCAACAGTTCACTTCCCACATCCTCTTTTCCAGTATTCACATTCGAATGAGTCTCTAAACCCTTTTCTGATTTCTTCTTCTCTGATTTAAGGCTTTCATAAGCATCTAGTAGAAGCTGATACGTGAATTTCTCATCATTTTTGACTGTAACCCTTTCGAAAATTTCTTTAATAATACAAGCAAATTCAAGCAATAAGAACACTGGATGGCTTATTCTTCTGGGCAGCTTCAAAGCCTTTTCCACTCGTCTGTGAACCCACTTATCGTGCAATAAAACAAAGTCCATTGGTGAATAACTTAGGTCAATGCTCTCTGTCTTTCCCAATCCAAAATTTATAAATTCTGTATTTAACTTCGTTAAGAAATCATCTGAGTTCTTTTGATGAAGAGAGTCTCTGTTTGTCAAGTTGTAATAGTCTCTTAGAGATAAGAATGCCACAAACTCTATCAAACATACCGCCCTTTCATGCAGCAGTTCACTGCAAAATATCATGAAGTTTGGCCCAATCATCTGGGGAATCCAAGCTGGTCGATTTTTATTTTCAGACAATCTTTCGTGTTTCTTCAAACTTGCCAACTTCTTGTCAAAACAATATCTGCTTTTGTTATCCATGCTTTCAACAAAGGACATGATCTTACTTTGCTGTGTGTGAAATACTGTTCTAGAAACATAGCATAATCCACAAAGTTTGTTTTTGAAGTACTCATACTCTGATTCATCAGTTGTCAGTGCGTATCTGTAGCTCAAAAGAGACAACTTCAAGGTCAACAATGGATTAAGAATATTAAAATCAAAAGTGTCCACTTTTTTACATTTTTCTGTGTCCATGTAATAACACAGTGGCGCTAAGTTCCTATCTATGAACTTATCTATCTCTAAACAAAGGTAATCTATGTCGGGATTGAAAGAAGGATTTTCACATGCCAATGCTATTTTTCCAACCAAAAAGGACAATTTCTTTATTAGCGACACTCTTCCTCTTTCACAATAGTTCACAGGCCTGTCATTTATAAAATGGTAATTGAACTTTGGCGATATTCCCAACTCAATATAAGCCAACACTTCAAAGTAGGTTATCCAGTACCAAACGTTATTGATGATCTCTTGGTCTTGTGCATCCAAGGTTTCACTGTCTTTGAAGGACTTTTCTATTTCCTGAGCCCAGTTCAGCAAATCATTGACGACCTTTTTGTTTGTGGAAAAAGTAGCCTGGAACTGCATTTCATTTCTAAATAGTACCAACAAAAAGTACTGACATCTTTGGTATCCGTATTTAAATCTGTCTATCCTCACATCGCCTACGATATCATCAATTTTTTCAAACACAGGGTCATAATAGATCTCCGGATCAACCATTAGCTGAAATAACAAAATGATAATACCCAGGTAATACTGGTCTTGGTTCTCCTCAAGAACAATTTCATTCAACAAGCCTGTTTTTTTATCGTACTTGAAAATGTCATGAAACTTTCCCTTAATGTCATTTTCATTCAAAAACGGAAATGATTTATGCAAATCAATCCTAAAATACTCAAACACAATTGATTTGAACACATTAAACTCTTTGGGCAGAGCCTGTAGCAGCTCATCAAATAAATTTTGTTCTGCAACATTCCATTTAGCTAAGAGCTTTGCATCTGAAGGTTTCGCCGATGATAATCTATGATACTTTTTGAAGTCGATTTGGTGATAGTGGTCAAGAGCTATTTCTCTCCAAAGAAATCTTATTTCAAATGGTAAGATTCGCAGAAATATTTGATCCAGACACAGAGAGGACTGTGCTGTGACTTGAAACTCAAGCGGTTCTTGTGAGCCTGGGGTTTTATTTTTGACGAAAAGCTTGTTTACAGTTTTTATACCGTTGCTAAACACCTCATCTGTGTATCTTAAGGAAAGGCTCTTTTCTGTATCTTCAGTTGAGGGGGATTCATCAATGGTCTTATCAAGGATGGAAATGTACGTTAGGTTGTCTTTTTTCAATGGTGCCTTGAGGTCCATCGCAGTTTTGTATATTAATTTGGATATTTGCTTGTCCAAGACTTTTGCAGCACCATTCGGTTCCTTCTCAGGCAAGTCAAATCTGACCTTTTTCCTTGTGGGCTCATCATCCATCATAACCCTATTGTCCTTGTATCCTGCGTTCTTCAAGTGCGTGATGTATTCCTCTCTTGATCCGTTGTCAGACATGTACTCACACTTGACTGCGTTGGCTTCAGCACATCTGCCACACATGGGCTTTGCTCTGTCGCACTTGTTTCTCAGGTATCGGCATCTGAAACATGATAAAATTTTTCTTTTTCTAGTGTATTTGCATTTTTTTGTTTTTGGTTTTTCTGGGTTCATACTGTATGTAGCTTTTATTTGTGGTGTGATCCTATGGTATTGCAGTTGTTTTCTTTGTAGCTATACTGGCATACATTATATTTTCTGGGGGTTAAAAAGCTATAACGATGAAAATTTTGTGAATGGAGTAGCAATCTAGAATCTGAATAAAAGAATTGTGAATATTTTTTTTTTCTGTTTTGAAGAATATATTGTGCTTTTTTTTATCAGCGAAACTTATTAGCATAATTTTTTTCTCTATTAGTGCCAACGAAAAATAAGCCAAATTTTATGCTATCAGGAAGATCATTTAAATTCATTGTAGCTTTTTGCAACATCTGTGCAATGTCAAAAAAAAGAAAAAGAAAAAGAAAAGAAGAGTGCTACCTTTGATTGTGATCTGATCAGGGGTTGACTTCCATGAATAGCGTTAATCACTATTATCAATGTTATCAGCAAAATAAAATCAACGTTAACAGCGTTTTGCAAATTTATTAGCGGAATCTTATCTGCTAATCACGAAAACGACTGTGAAAAAAAAAAAAAATGTGTCTTTTTTTTTTTTTTGAGGATGTGTAGTTTTCCTAATGGCCTAAGGTATTTTTATGTTCAAAACCAACATTGAAATTTACATAAAAAACGATTGAGTGTGATCATCTATAGTCTGTAATCATTTAGATAAGCCTTTGGAAATTTCAGTACAACATATAAAAATTGGTAAGATCAAATTTGCCACTAACAAGTGAACAGGCCCCTAAATGATTTCTCTTTTTTTTTTTTGGGGAGCATTTTCTCTGCACCATAAAATACTTGTACGTAAATAAAGAAAAAAAGAAAAAAAAAAGAGATAAATCTACATGTTTCCCCTAATATTTCCTCATCAACGTTGTTTTTATCACTTTCTATCACTAATTATGAACCAAGTACTCAACCCAAAAAAAAAACTAACAAATAAACAAATATGATTGCTGTAAGTACATTATTACAACTCTATGCTTTAGTCGAAGTAATTAGTGCTCATGGACATCATGATATACAAGAAACTTTGAAGGCATCCAAACACGCATTAGCCAAAGATATCAAACCAATCAACAAAATGATATCTAAATTTGACGATACCACTGCTTTGAAAAAATTTTATCAATTAGTAAATGAAAACTACTTTTACAGCACCATTGGATTTAATCTTTTACTGGTTTCAGGCCTGGCCTTGCTTTTGAAGTTCATATCTATCAAGGCTATTTTAACTAAGGTGAAGAACACTCTAAACACCGCATACACATCATTCATGAACAAGTTTGGGTATTTGAAAGATTTTGAGTACGAAGACAAGCTTCTTGAAGACAAAAACCATTTTAACATAATTGGACTGGTCATGAATTATATAAAGGTCGAAATTTTTGATGACTTTGACTTTGAGAACTTCTTCAATTTTTTTATTCTGACTGGGTTTATCAAGGAGCTATTTTTGGAACTTTTCTATGCTTTGTTTATCCATGCCATTAACATGAACACCAACAGAAGTGAAAAAGTCAGATTATTGAACCTGGATGGCGTGTTTGGCTGGCTGGCAAAGTTTAAGCTATTGCAAGTCGCTCCGGTTTCCAAAAACGCTGAGTTGTTAAACAAAAACACCATCAACAACGTAGCTGTTTTGACCAAGAAGATCATGTTCTCATATGCTTCATTTTACATATTTGACAGATTATTGAACATTACTTTAATGAAGATATTCGGACTGACCTCTGAACATACTCATTCACATGATTCTGGTGACTTCGAAAAATCTGAAGTTGAAGACTTTTTGCATTTCATAGACCAAAGATTGAAGGAAAATGATGACATTAAGAGTGTTGGTATTGAATTAGATATTGACAATGAGGGTAACATTATTAGAAGCTTTAGCGCCACAACTTTCCAAGATGAGGAAGATGGAGAAGGTAATTCTGAGGAGGGGTCTGAAGAGGATGATGAGTTTTTGGTAGACAATGATGAAGAGGAGGATCTGGTTATTGAAATTCCAAAATACAACGACTCGGTTAATATTGAGAACATTAAATTTATTATTTTAAACGTGGTCAATGACTTTGTTTTGAACATCAACTCCGGTATTTCCCTATACAGTATTTTTGAAAAGCAAAAAATCCAAGACTATAAGAAGTTTTTGGCAGTCTGGTCAATCCAGTACATGTCCCATGTGCTGATCGACAGTGTTTACATGATCAACAAGGCAACACCTTTGCAATTTACTGCTCAACTTTTCTTGAGTAACTTGGGAACATTGCTTGGTGCCTTCATCAAACACTCATCAAAGTTGAACAAGAGCATTCCAATTCCTAAAAAAATCACCGAAACTTCACACATCAAGAGCATCTACAGCAAAGACCAAACATGGGCCAACTTCTTCTGCAGTATGTTTGATATCAAGAGAAAGTACGGACCTATTGAGACAACTGTGTCCTCTAACTTCTACACCAATTTCCTTGAAAGCTTGAAAACTATGGATTACGACTTGTTCTTGCTAACTTTCCAAATTGGATTCACCATGTTTTTGGTCTTCAACAAAATCCTGCCTGAGACAAGACAGCCAAACAGCATTAAGAAGCTGCTAATGACAGCTGGTGTTGTATACTTGGGATACATTAGCAAAGTCTAGGAAAAATTAATATATATTAAAAAAAAAAATAACATGTAGCCTGAGTTTCTGATTTAACTCCGTTGTCTTCTCTTTTAAAATATCTTTTTTTCCAATAAAATCAAACCGGGGTAGCCTCATGGTCTTAATTACATTTTGGCACACCAGCTAACCAGATTATCTGCAACAAAAACACTCAGAAACACCATCTGCATCCAATTATAATGTCTGATCCAGAGCCGCTTTCAACTATAGAGTACCAGGAAAACAACTATAGGATCCTTCTGGGGTGTTTTTTTGGGATCTCTTCGTCATGGGGTATCTTTTTCATTTGCGGAACTTACCAGGATTACTTTTCCCAGCATCAGTTAGCTTCGTTCTCGACATTCGCAATATCATGGATTTTTTCTGTATACTACTTCTTCATTGTTGCTGGTAACATTCTTAGCGGTCTTTACTTTGATATTTCAGGGTTCAACAAGCTCCTAGCAATCCCATTATGTGCAGGGCTTTGCATGTTACCCTTTGTGCATGACTATGGGGAAATAATGACGTGCTTTGTTCTGCTAGGTTTGGGAGGTGGTATATTAATCCCTCCCATTTTGGGTTGTTTGACTGACAACTTCTTTGTTAAAAGAACTTTTGCCAACAGTTGTGCCATAGCTGGGGCCATAATAGTAGGTATCATTTACCCTGTTATTTTACAGAAGGGATTCGATCAAATGGGATATGAAAAAACAAATTTCATCATATCTGGTTTGCTGTTGGCTCAACTGGGATTGTGTCTGCTGCTGTGCAATGATAGAAAGGAATTACGTAGAAAGCTGCAACCACATGAAAATTTCTGGTCTATTTACTTCAAAGAATCCTTTGATTATAGAAGCTTGATCAAAGATAAGAAGTTTATGCTGGTTTCCATAAGTATCACTACAGGTGAAGTCAGCACTGCTGTTTTGTTGTTATACGTAACATCTTATTGTTCCACTATCTTGAACTTTGATGATTCACAAAGTTTCAATATGATTACTATTTTGAATGGAGGTACGCTTATAGGTGGGTGCAGTGCAGGCATTGTTATTGCTGACAAAGTGGGCAAAATAAACTGCTTGATCGCAGCAAGTTTTTTCATGCTCTTTTTGAATTTAGTATTCTGGCTAGGCATTTCCGATGGGTATCCCAAAATCATGTATGCATTCAGTTTATTATGGGGGTTCAATTATGGTGCTTTTATGTCTTTATGTCCATCAATAGTTAGCATTGTTTCTACCTATTATGACTTTGGGAAGAAATACAGCACCATATATTTTATAGTTGGTCTTGGGTTTTTAGCAGGAATACCGATTTCCGGAGTAATAATTGGAGAGTCTAAAAAAGCTAACTTTATAAGCTTTATAGTTTATGCTAGCGCATTGCTACTGATTAGCTTATTTACTTTGATAGCTTTGAAAATCATACACCTAAAGGAATACATCAAATATAAGAATAGTGAGATAGATAACGAAAACAGATCACCAGACTCACCATCACAGAACTCAATAAGAAAATTTGTTCATGATCGAGACTGTGAGGTGATAGATGTAGAGAACAGTGAATCTAGTACAAGAACATTGAAACTGACATTGATGACCATTATAAGTGCGAAGTATTGATGTAAATTATATTCATGATGAAATTAAATCAATGAGGATAAGGATACTCACCATTTTGAATGTCTCACGTGTAACATGGCATTTTTTTTTTTTTTTTCCAGTTAATTTAACGTTGAACATCAATTCTTTTCAAAAAGATAATTTTTTTTTTTCCAGTTGCACAAGTAGCCATATACCAAGCAACTAACCACTTGAAACAGAAGATTAGTAGCCAGTGACATTGATATGAATAACAAGGATACAGCTCAACTTGCAAATTGGAAGTCGCTGCTGGCAGGTGGTATAGCAGGGGTTTCATCAAGAACAATTACCTCACCGATGGAGAGAGCAAAAATACTGCTTCAAATCGATACCAACAAGAACAACAACTCAACTTTTAGTATGATTTTGGATTTCTACAAGAAGGAGGGCATCAAGGGGTTGTTCAGAGGAAATGGGATGAATTGCCTGCGTGTTTTCCCATATATGTCGATTCAATACTTTGCATTTCAAGGATATAAGAATTATAAGTTGAATAATGGCCAAAAAGAAATAGAGAACATTGATAGAGTGGTTGGTGGATTTATTTCTGGTTCCTCCTGTGTCATTGCCACTTATCCAATGGATCTATTAAAATCAAGACTAACAATCCAAGACATGAAACATGAAGAAACCTCAATAATGCAAATGGTGAAAAGTATATATTATAAAGAGGGAGGATTTCTAGGATTTTATAGAGGAATGTGGCCCACTTTGTGTGGAGTTGTGCCGTTCGTAGTGCTAAATTTTAACTTCTACGAGGGAATGAAGTTTTACTATACACAGATCTACGGCATGGAAAGCTTCACAAGCATACACAAACTAACATTCGGAGCTTTAGCAGGATCTTTTGCTCAAATAATAATATACCCGTTCGATCTACTAAGAAGAAGGTTTCAAATAATCAACATGCCTGGTCAAGTTGTAAGGTATGATTACACAGGAATTGTTGACGCACTAAGAAAGATATTTGTAAGAGAGGGTATGCATGGGTTGTACAAAGGATTGACACCAAACTTGATGAAGGTTATACCTGCTACAGCAATCCAGTGGTGGGTTTACGAAGTGGTTACTACTTATCTGAGATAAACCAATCATATTTTGTGGCTGCGGAGCGCACGTGACTCTTACGAAAAAAAAAAAAAAACAAGAAACCTAAATCCTACAAGTGAAGCTCACATCACTCTGTATCCTATTATTTTATTGCAATTAACTTGTATATAAGGCTTTCTCTCTCTAGTGTATTTTTTTTTTTCAGAAAGAGAAATTGATAATGCTTATAACTTAAAACAGTTGTCTTTGATGTGTCCATCATCAATGATAATACTTCTTGGTGTTCACTTCAAATGGCCTCTAATGAAACCAACGCTAATTATCTGATTCGAAGGAAAAAATTTTTTTTTTTTTTTTTTTTTGCTCAGCAAATTTCCACACAACTTCTCTGAGATATTCATTTTCGCCCTGTCTGTTATTATTTTTACTTGTTTGTATATATCTCTTTACTTCAATACTAACGAAGTACAAAGCAAAACCGTTACAAACCATCACATATACACTCAACCACAATGTTCAGACCAACTTTAAGACTATTACAAGAATCCAAGAAGAATAAAGCTCCATTACCTATGGAATTAGCCCCATTATTCACAGCCTGTGCTGTTGCTTTATGTTCTTTAACCTACTTTTCATACAAGAAGTTGAGATACGACGAAGGTTTAAGAATCATCAACAACCCTAACCAATCTTTATTGAGTGATGTTGTAGACTTAGATTCAAAGACTGAAGTCATTGACATCCACAACAAAGATACTTACCAAGAAGGCAACTAAATATAATGAAATTGAGAAAAAAAAAAAAAAGTAATAACCAAACATATTCAATTATCTTCAAAAATATTGTTCTTTCTTGCTTTGAATAGAGAGAATATAATTATATATATTATATACAAAATTAAAAAAAAAAAAAAGCAAAAAGCAAGGAATTTAACACCTTTATTTAAGAATCATGATATTTCTATTTACAAACGTATTTGGCAATAACAATTTCTTGTTATCTACGATCATTCATCTTCAACCTTGAAGTTGACATACATAGCCTTTAGGTCAGGAATGTCCTCACTGGCCTTTAGGCATCTTCTGGCTGCCTTCAACAAGGATTTATTTTCATTTTCATTAATCTGTATGATTTCTGTTGGATTGTAAATGACATCCCAACTCAACACTTTGCAACTCAAGGTATCTTGGATTTCCTTCAGTTTTTTAAAAGATTTATGGACTGTGTCATCTGTACAAATGACCTTTAGTGACAGAACATCGTTATCATGGACTGCATAATCGACATCCTCGAATTCAATGTCATTTTCTATCAAGGACATGGTGAAGTTTTCAAGGAACTCTTCTGACTGAGCATCGTCCATTTCTTCCAGATCCTTCCCGATATATCCTAGCATGATTTCTCCCCTTTTTTCAAAGAAATGCAATGCTTGTGTGTTGACACTTCCATCAAGCATCTTCACAGCTGTAGCAATACCGGTCTTCACACTCAGTGGGCTATCAGTGAAGATGTCGTATATGACAGAAACACCATTCTTTCCAATCACTGGGAAGATGCACTGCTTGTACTCGTTCTTGCTGGCATCTTTGCTCTTGAACTTATCTATTACATTCAGTAAGATCTTCTTAGGAACGTTCGCCTGAGAGGCTCTTTCCATAACACTCTTCAACTCACTGTTTGTGCCAACATTGAAGTCATTATTGTTTTCCTTGATGGCCATGGTTACCATTTGAACGTACTTCATAGAGTTTGCTCCCTTGATCTTGTCTTGAGCACTTTTTCTATGCATGATGTTTTGCCATTTGGCGTGTCCTGCTCTGAATGAAGGAGTGGACTTCAAGAATAGGGTATTTGTTTGCTTGAACATTGCTTAAGTTTTTCCTTGGTTTTTGAACTAGCAAATAGTAAGTGATTATATGTTTTATAGAAAAAAAAAAAAAAAAAA
>JAJMDH010000088.1:348517-375056 GCA_030573455.1 Hanseniaspora pseudoguilliermondii | reverse complement strand
TCTTCTTTCTCTTCAACGACATCCATTTTCTGCTGGTCTTCAGTTTGCTCATCCAGTTCAACCTTTTCAACAACCAACCCATTCTCAAGTGTTTCCTGCTCTGAGCTTTCATCCAAGGCACTGATATCTATTTGATGTTCTTTATCAAGCTTGCTGTTTATTTGATTGACCATCTTCAACAGATTGTCTTCTCTTTTTGTTAACAAACTCTTAGATTCTTCGTATTCCTTGATTACACTCAAATATTTAGACTCTAAATGATCTAGCTTTTGAATTTTGCTGTCCAAGCTTGCCAATTTGTTAACAATCAATTGTTGGATCTGAACATTGGACTCATTCAAGTATTTGTTCAAATACAAATTGCTATTTTCAATGACCTTTTTCTTGTCTTCATCATCAAGACCATTCTTCAAAGCTTCAAGAACGTTGTCTTCAAAAGAGTTATTGAATTGAAAGGCTTTCTTATCTTTTTCTTGAATCAAGTGGTCATCTTCAATTGGTAAAGTGATAAATTTAAGAACACAAGCCTCCTTTGACTTGTGACAGTACTTGGATATTAAATCCCAGTCGTTCTCAAACATTTCTATACCTTCCAATAATCTGAATATGTCTGAGCTACCCCATGTATTCTCTTCATTGATGTTCAATTTCAAAAAGTCTGAAGATGAATAAATGGTTAAAAACTTAGCTTCGGAAAAACAAGTCACACACAAGTTGTTGGATTTATCTCTTAAGTTATGGTACAAGGTGTGGTTTATGTCCTTGCTACAAACTTGACATATGTACTTTATTTTACTCGAGACGGGGGTTTCATTTGTTAAGTAGTCATCGGCTTTGCTTAGTTTGTTTTCTTGCAACTCTAACTTATAGCTGACTTGCTTTTCTTCTGAGTTGCTTTCTTCGTTTTTGGCATTTTCAGGCACAAAGCTCTTCAATCCCCTTGGTGTGTCCAGCAAAACTTCATAGTGTCCTGTGTACCCAGCAGTTAGAATGGAGGATTTGGTTCTTGGATCTATTTGATAGTTGATGATACCCCACTTTTCCAGGAAAGAATGAATCTTTATGATTGATTGGATGTCCAAGTTTAGATTTCTTCTGATGGCTGTTATGGTAAGGTATTCATATGGGTGCAGTCTGTATGTGTTAACAATGAAGTTTCTGGTGTTTTTGTATATGTCCTTGTTCTTGTAGCTGGACTCAGAAAAAAACTCCTTGAAGTAGTTTGTTTCTATGGAATGGATGCTGTTTATATCAAACCACTTGGCAAACACAGGAATTATGATGGGCTGTGTTTGTGTTTGCAGGTATGTGTTAGCAACACTCTTGATCGTGTTGAGCTGCTGAGTGTATGATAGATTAGAGGTCATCCTAGAAATGAGAGTGGTTTGTGGTATATGTACTATAGCATGACCATGTTCTATGAAAGTATAGAATGTATCAGATATATTAATTATGCCATACACAACTTTCCTTTTTTTTTTTCCCACTGTTGAAAAATTTAAACGAAAAACAAACATTCTGAGAAAATAAAAAATACAAACAGAAGAGTGGCTAAATCCGATGAAATCAGTATCTGATGTAAGCAATGTTTCAATATAACTCCTCAAAACTAACCTAATGATTTCATAGACAAGTAATAGTATATACATTCTACAAAGTTAAGAGACCCATGACCTATTTATTTTTTTTATGATCTGTTGAGAAATTTTAGTCTAGATTTATTGACAAACTCATTGTTCATCTAATCTTTTCGCCAAAAAATACTAACGCGTTTGAAAAATCATGAAAATTTGAAAAGTTTCGTGGCATGTCTATTTTGTCTTCAATCTCAAATAACTAAACAAAAACCAAAAAAACAAAAAAAATTAACAGAAGATAGAGAATTCCATAGAATCAATGACTATAAGAAAAAGTAAGAGAATCATAAATCAGAGCAAAAATTACAACGAATCGGAATCAGACAGCGACTTTGTGGAATTATCAGAAGAAGAGCAAACTGTTGGAGGGGATGTACCCTCCTTTAATGGCGACTTATCAAACAGCAATCTATACAACGAATTCATTCAGGTACTGGACAAAGAAATTAAAGAAAAATCCATGTTTTTCCAACAGTTTAATCTGGAAACAATCAAGACAAGCAAAAATGATGACATGCCTCCAGATCTACCATCGAAAGATGCATTATCTCAAGAGGAAATCAATAGTAAGATCGATGCCTTAAATACCTTTGTTGAGCAAAGTAAACTATACTCAAACATTATAGCTGATCAGCTGAACGAAAACGGGAGTGAAAAGGAGTGGAAGTATGATATTCCAGGGCTTTTGGATCCAAGTATCAAAGTAAAAGACTATCAAAGACAAGGTTACGAGTGGTTGCTCTCGCTGTACATCAATGGTCTGAATGGAATTTTGTCTGATGAAATGGGACTTGGTAAAACTTTACAAATACTGCTTCTGCTATGTTTCATATACGAAAATGAGCAAATGAAAAGCAACAAGAGTGAAAACATCTTCTTGGTTGTTGTTCCACTGACAACATTGGACAACTGGGTCAATGAGGTCAAAAAATTCTGTCCTGATTTGCCATACTTAAAGTATTACTCGAAAGATATAAGAAATGAATTTTGGCAAATTGATAAAAGAAAAAAAGGTCTGTTTAGCAATCAAAATAGAAGTGGTGTTTTGTTAACGACATATGAAATCATCATGAGTGATATCCATCATTTTAGAACTCTTGACCATTCCCTAAGATACTTGATCATTGATGAAGGACATAGACTTAAAAACCTGAACTGTAAATTGATAAACTGCCTGAATTCATTAAATTTGAAGCACAGCAATAAAGTTTTGATAACTGGAACACCATTGCAAAACAACCTCATTGAGTTGTGGAGTCTGTTGAACTTCATAATGCCAAACATATTCAGTGATTATGAAGAGTTCAACAAGTGGTTTGATTCCACAGACATCCATCAGATTGACAAGCAACTGATTGCAAATCTTCACGTTATCTTGAAGCCATTTGTGCTAAGAAGATTGAAAAAGGATGTGTTTTTAAAAAATGAACTTCCTATGAAAAAGGAGTTTTTAATCAAATGCTCCTTGGATCCTAGACAAAGAAGATTGTATTCTCAACTTGTGAAGAATACTTTCCATAACTACAAAAATTACTTTTTGATTGACTCGACATGCTTGTTTATGGATATAAATAGAGATCTAGTAAAGGAATATGACAACAACACGTTAATACTATACTTGAAGTATCTGTACTTAAAACTCTTTGACTTTATAGAATTTGATATGATGTCTCTTATTGGCAACTATGAAATGCTCAAGCCTACATTTGAGCTTTTAGATACTGATATATTCAAGAAATTTGTGTACGCTCAAACAAAATCAACAATAAATAACAATGTCCAAATGCAAAAAAGACATATTATAAACAACCCATTCATTATATTCAACCCTTATTACCATCATGATGATTACGAAGAGATGAGTAATAAATCATTGTTTTTGAAATATCAAGGTAACAAATTGAAGAAACTAGACTCTTTACTGTCATTGTTAACAAAACACTCCAATCATAAAGTGTTAATTTTCACACAATTCATCACAAACATTGACTTGTTGGTGGACTACTTGAAGACTCAGTGTATAGAGCACAAGGTTTTGACGGGAACCACAGCAAGCATTGCTCGTCAACAGGACATCACCGAGTTTCAGAGCTCAAATTCCCCTTACAAGGTATTTTTGATATCAACAAGAGCCGGTGGATTGGGCATCAATCTGACCAAGGCTGACTCCATCATTCTTTATGATTCCGATTGGAATCCCAGCATAGACAAGCAAGCAATCGATAGAGTACACAGAATAGGGCAAACAAAAAATGTTGCTGTTTATAGACTGTTCTGTGGCAGCAGTTATGAACAGTCTCAGTTTGAAAAAATACACATGAAAAACCACATGAATGAAGTTATAGTTGAAAATGGGAACTTCACTTACAAAAACAAGTTGAAGGATGACGTTGAGGAAATCAAGGAAGACTATTATAAATACGACTTCACATTTGAAGATGGGGAACTTCACGATGAGTTCACAAAGATAGAGAAAGATGTATTGTTAGATAGATCAAATGTATCTTACACAAAGACATATGCTGAAAACTACCAAGATTTACCAAACATTAAATTGTTTAATTTTAATGACGACGATTAAGCATTTTATATATATAAATTTTTAATTGAATTCTTGATTGACAATTTCAGCAAATATTTTCAATCCATTGTCCATCTTTTCCGGAGTAACAGCGGCATAAGTGCCTCTGAGCATACACTTGCTGATGTCAACAACACTATGACAAGGATCATTGACTGTGAACCAACTACCTTTGGCTAGTAGCAATTTAGATTGAATGAACTTCTCAAAGAATAGATTTTCAAAGTAGTCAACAACCTTTTCCTTTCCCAGCTCAACTAACTTTTGGTTATAAGCAGGATGCTTGTTGATGTTCAAGTATATCATAAAGAACATACCGGCCTTAGGAGCCTCTTCCACTTGTACATATTCGCTGATGTTGAATTGTTGGATGTGCTTGTACAAAGAGTTCAAGCAAAAGTTTCTCTTTTGGGTATAAACAACTCTCAGTCTCTTGAACCAGTTTAGGTACCCGTTTTGACCCCATCTGTTCAACAGCCCATTCACCATCAATTGTGAAATTCCTGAACTTGCCTGGAGTGAAACCTCGTGGTAGTTCCAAACATTATCAAGAATTTCCTTTGATCCGACAAGATACCCTAGTCTGGTACCTGGACCAAAATACTTAGAAAAAGACTCCAATCTGAGGACTCTACCCTCGGTGTCGATCGACAAGAAACTGTGGGACAACTTGTTCAAAAAGTCTTGGTTGCTGTTGATATCATTTTCTGGTTTGTTTTCATCAACAACTTGATTGTCTTTGAAGGATGGCTTTTTGTATTCTGGCATTTGAAGCCAAAAGTATGGATCATCCTCAATAAGAATGATGTCGTGTTCTTTTATCAATTCGTATATTTTTAGCTTTCTACGATCACACAATGTGACTCCCTTAGGATTATGGCCGTTTGGAATTACATACATAAGCTTAGGCTTTTGAAGATCACCATAAAGAGTGTCCCAGTTTTTCAGCTTATACTCCAAGTCCTCTACAACCAACCCCCGAGAGTCCATTTTGATTGGAACAGTGTTGATTCCTTGAGCTTGTATGGCTTCAATGGTTGAGCTGTAGCATAGGTCTTCCAATAATATGGTATCCTTTCTATTACAAAAGATTCTTAGCAAAGATTCCAACCCGTAAGTGGAACCATTATTGACCAATATATCCCAGTCTTTGTAAACAGGCTTGAAAGTGTTGTTGATATGAACCTTTAAAAAATTCAACAATGATGGGTGTCCTCTAGAGTTACCATACTGAAGAGCTCTTTCTATAAGAACATCAAAGTCCAACTGATCCTCGATGATGTTTCCGTTTATATAGTCTTCAAAGTTGTCGTTTTTGTTCAATATTACATCTTGGATTTCATTGAAAGTGTATTTTCTTAAATCTAATGATTTAAATCCAAAGTTTTGGAATGCGAATAATTCTAGAGGAGGCATACCGGCACCAAGAAAGTGGAATTCCGGATCCAGAAAGTATTTCATGGTTGTTTTGATAGGAGATTCTCCTCTTGATAAGCATTCCTTTGAAAACAGGTGTTTGAAGGATAAAGCACAGTTTAAGTTATCAGTAGTCATTATTAGTAAATTTAAATGCTATATGTGTAAGAAACCGAAAAGAAAGCAATTAAACAATATTCGTTATTTTCAATTATGTTATGTTTGGTTTATTTGTTTAATACTTCTCTGTACATATAGATGAACACTGTATATTTATGTAAATTGTACTCAAGATTGTAAGCCAATAAATGAAAAATAAATATTTGAACGATTACAAAGTAACTGAATGGAAACTCCTTATATATGATTCATATATAGAAATAAAGGCTGAGTCAGTTAAAAGAATGAAGTATTTTGTCGGTGTTTTGATTTTGGCTCTCATCATTAGATTATCTCTGAACTGATGAGGACATTTCCGCCAAGGAGAAAATTTTGTTGCTTTTTTTTCCCAGGCCAATGATTTTTAGCACCGACATTTTGACTGCTATTTCTCTTTTTTGTAACCTTTTACCGCCAGAGACAGTATGGAACTGGCGGTGTTAAAATATCAACACTACAATTTCTGTAAACATCCGAAACACAAAAGCCGAGAAACAGTTTGAGCGGTCCTTTCTTTAGCAAATACGCTAATACCGCTCCTGTTTAAGAATGACTTTGAACGTGAGTATACTCTTAATAAACGATACCAACTCCAAAAGTCTTCAAGCATTTGTATTTAACATATAAAATGATAATACTAAAGTGTCAAATGGTAGTTCAAAATACATACTGAACACGTTTTTTTACCATATCCATATAATTGGGTAGCGTTTTATTAATATACTCAACAAGAATATTACTGTGTGGCTGAATACCAATGATTTGCTACACGATAATATATTTTTCTATCTTACAAAGCAAAAACCAATCAATGGGATAACTCCTTATACCAATCATTAACCACACTTATGACTTTTCTACTGCCATTGCAAACTTGTATTTTCCTTATCATCATTGTGTTTATTTTGCTTATAAATTCCACTTCTTTGCCAAACATCAAACACTGTTCAATAAAGGCATTGTCATTGATTACCAGCTCCAACCATCTTTTGTAATGCATCTTGTGTTTGTTCATGATATTTCTTACCAATTCAACTAAATAATCAAAATCTCCATTAGTGTTTAACACTTTCATGAACGATATCTTGACGACATTGGAGTAACTCAAATAGTTCCCATCGCTTATGAAGATATCATTGATCAATTTGCTTTGATAGGCATTGTATTTTTTGTTGTTGAACAACTTTATGTAGTACTTTGTTATTGATACAAGAATGAACTTTTCATTGTATTTCTGAAAATCTTTCATTGACTGTATTATCACAAAGGCTGATATATCATCATCCAAGTTATAGTTGCTATCGCTAGGAATCATAACACAGCTGTGATCTGCTAGAATAATTGTCAATAAGTTATAATAACTTTCCACCAAGTCAATATCCTTTCTGATTATGTTTGCAAGATTGTTTTTGTTGTAATTATTGTTAATGATTAAAGTATTGTAAGTCATTTTGAAGTCAAGTAACGTCTTTATGCGATTGTTCTCGATTAAATTTTGAAAGGTTAATAAAACTTTGTCAAAAACCCCTTTGTTTTCAATTAGATTCCTTTGGTAAAGTTTATTAGATAAAAGTTGCATAACTTCTTTTAACTCAAAGTGGAAAATATCATTGCCTATAGTGAAAATTATCAAATCAAACCAAGCCCTTACTATTTCTGGGTCAGTGTCTTTATTTAACAAAAATGACCCATCCATCAATGTTAGTATTTTCTTGGAAATATCCAAAGTCCTTTCAAAGTAGGTTTTGGCAACCAATGAAACATCTACACTATCCAAAGCTGACCTCGTTTTCGCACCAGAATGACTACAAAGACCCTCAAAGAACCCTTTGATACATTTTAATATGAGTTTACTGTTGATATTATTCAGTGGTGAAGCAACTATAGAAATATAGCTGTTGGCGTTGTCAAGCATTTCACATTTAAGTTCTGTAGACTGATCTTCATTGACATTTTCAGTTGAAGAATTTCCCACTTGAGAACTACTTAATAAACATCCATACAGATGATTCACCGTAACAACCAAGTTGTCCGTATAAATGTTATCCGATTTTAACGTATTTGACAAAAAAAGCTCAAAAGTGCTTTTGAATGACTGCAGGTTAGTGCCACAATTTTGAACCAGTTGGCTTAACAGCAAAAGCAAGGATCTCTCAGTTTGCAAACAAACTTTCTGGTTAAACATGGTATCCAACAATGTATTGACTATGCTGTCTAAAATCACAACATTGGCATTCAAAAACTCATGGATGTTACTGAGAAATGTTGTTAAGGTTTTTAGCATGATTATGCACAAGTTGTTATCACTGCTACAAACCATTCTCATACTGTCAACAACTTTGCCAATTATGCTGTAGTTATTTGCAGCCAGTAAGAAAAGAACCTTTTCATCAAAGTTCAATAAGCTGTTTGTGATATTTACGTAATTTTCAAAAGAATAGCCATCTAATTCGATATTCATTGATAACATTTCATTCAACATATCATACAAGATATCGTTACCCAAAAGCGACCACATGTTGTCAATTAACTCGACGGCATCATCCCTAAAGCTCAAAAATTCAACATTATTATTATAATTCTCCAATGATACCTTTTTGACATAAATTATTATCAACTTGTACAATGTTTCATTGTACTGTTTGTTGTTGTTTGTTATTAAGTTGTCTACAAGATCATTCCAAAAGGGCAGTAAGTTTAAAGAGAATTGCTCTTCCTCTACTGGCACCAATGGTATATCCATGATGGATAGCAAGAAGGTCAAGTTCATACTGACATCTTCATTGAGAAGAATCTTATTCAGCATTATTGTATTGCTCTTGTCTAGCAAGACTGAGTAAAACAAGGACAGTTTGCTCAGTTCATCAACATCCTTGCCATCAATCAAGTGCTGGATATACTTAACAATAAACGAATCATCAATGAACGATACATCAATATTATCATGGTTGGGCAGAATAGTCGTGGGGTTAAAGTATCGTTCCAATATGTATCTAGAGTTGTAATCCAACTTGCCATTGCCATCAATGATGGTGTAGAATATGTTGACTATGGCATCCGTGTACTTGAAGTCGACTTGATCAACGATCATTAATCTTATTAAGAAGGGAAACAAAGAACTGTTGTAACTTAAAAAATATGTCATTATATCAAACAAAATATCAGTTATTTTTGAATAATCATTACTAACATTCAAGGTCAGTAAGTTTATGTTGTACTCAATGATATAATAGACATTATTTTTTGTAGTTACAATTAAGGCTTGTTCATCTTTTGTACTTTCAAGTTCTTCTAAAAGAATCTTACTCATTAACAAAATCAGTTTGTCATTAATAATCGATGAGTTGATAAATTCAAGAATCTTATCTTCTAAACTATTTGAAAACAAACTGGATAGATCTTCCATCTGAATATCATTGGTTATTATGTTCACAACCAAATTTAAAAGATTGTAACGATCTCGGTTATTGAGGTAAACTTTGATAACACTTTCCATTAATTTATTCAACACCGAAAATATTGTTTGATTTCCTGAACAATAACATATACTATACTCCTTCAAATTAATAAGCAAAAAGAAGAAGCTTTTAAGATCATTCATGTTTGAGTGCTTGCTGAAAATAATAATTCCGTGATATCTACAACTTAGAGGTATATCATTGTTCAAATTTAGCAAGTAGTTGCAAAGTGGCATAACATCGTTATTTGTGGCATATGTCTCTATCTCATGATATATGTAAGAATCACTACAGTTTGATAAATAATAATCCTGTATTAACGAAGATACTCTCAGAATGTCGTTGTTCATTTAGGGGGTTGTTGAATTCTTCACTAATATGGTAATGTTTATGTAAACTCATCACATCCTCAGAAAAAAAAAAAACAAAAAAAATTAAAAAAAAAAAAGAAAAAGGAAAATAATTAGAGAAACAAAGATTATCATAAGTTATGTGAATTTTTTCATTCAAACATTACATTCAATAGTTTATAATTTTTTAGAAGAGAAACAAGAAAAAATATGTTTTTACTGTATAATAGGTCTAAATGACTATTAATGCATTGACAGTCAACTCAAGACCTATGAGCCTAATGACATTAAAGATAGTCTTTTTGGTGTCGACGTCTTCATCCATGATATTCTTGACAACCCTCATTCTCTTTTCATCAGAGTAGTAGATCATCAGCTTGTTGTTGAGTCTGTTTATGTCATTACTTTCAATCAGCTGCAATACCTGCCATAGTGGCATCAGCCCTGGCACAATGTCTGGCATCCTGTATATATTATGGTTGGAAGGCAGGCTCTTTTGAAAGTAATCATTCATCAAGTTGCTTGGATAGTTGACGCCATACTTTCTAAGCTTATCAACAATCATGTTGACATAGTTTATTGAGTTGGATTTGTCACCAAACAACTGCTCAGCTATATTGACCAATGGCTTTTCCAAGTCCAAATTTATTTTATCATTCAGGGGCAACTCCACCTTGCTGTAGTATTCATCATTTTCGTCAATGTCCTGGTTATCCACAACATTTCCTAGAGTGAAGAACTTCCCATTCTTGATGAAGTTTTTCAAGAGATTGATGGGTATGTATTGATTGTTACAAACATCCAAAAGCTCACCACCATATTTTTCTTTGTAGTTCATTTTTGGACAGTCCTCTATGTAATACCCCATGTAGTAATATTTCAATCCCAATAAAGTCACCAAAGCTAACTCTCTTAGGGCTGAAACTTTCCCTAGAGCCCATTTTGGATAATCCGGATCCCATATGAAGTAAACAGAGGAAACACCACTAGGAAGGAAGTCCAGAACAGATATAGCAATTAGCTTGTTATTGTGATAGTAACATTCATGAACAGGCCCCGATCTAATCTTCACATTGTAATCGAGTTTCTTCTCTTTGCCAAGGTACTTCCTTTCATAAAGGTCCCTGATATTGTTGAGGGTGTCCCACTCATCCTGGTCCCCATTGACGACATCTTTAGAGAAAGGAGTCAAACACAGGAACCTTTCAAACATTGAGGAAGTAACATCTGTGTCATTGTGGATGGTCTCTTGATATTTCTTGAACAACTCAAACTTTTCCTCTGTATAATTACAAGGCTCGTATCTTGTATAGAAATCAGGGGAGTACTTATCAATCAGGTACGTTTCCTTGACGAGGTCAAATTGTTCATTGTTGCTATTTAAGCCGTTATCGTTTAGATATTTAGTGGTGCCCGTGAACTTCTTGAATCTTTTCATGGTGGTTTTCAAATCCTTGGTAAACTTGCACTGATTCAAGGATGTTCTGATGGTGTATAACTTACAACAGTTTCTCAACAAGTCTGGCTTGTATAAATATCTGCCTGATCTCCTGAAGCCTTGATTACAGAATTTGTCATAGATTTCAATGCTGGTAAGTTCCACATAAAGACCTAATGTGCAGTTGTTGACTTCTATATCTAGTTTATTGTTGCTAAAATGTTTTTTATATGATGAGTCCAAAGAAAAGTAGTTTGTGACATTTTCTTTTTTACCCTTACAGTACCCACATTCACTAACGTTTTCTGTGATATACAAAGGTCTAGAAATGATTAAAAGATCCGAGTTGTTTGCATTTAGATATGATGGCTCCATTATTAGTTCATTACAAAACAATATGGGTATAAATGACTTTAAATATGCTAATGAATAACGGGGGTCTTTACACAATTTCTGTATTTGATTGGGTTACCACCCAAGTTTATTAATATCAGCAAATTTGTGAAGGAAAAAAAAAAAAAAAAAAGAGAGAGAGGGAAAAAAAAACATGCTTAAACCGAGTAAATGTTAAAAATAGCCTTTATTTTAATCATCGAGCAAAGTATACTTTATTCTATACAAAGGAACATAAAACAAAGCCAAGAACTATGTTGCATGTCGATCCTTACTGTAATGAATACATATTCCAAAGATACTTCTATCTTATGATATGTCTATAGATTACTGCAAGAACATTCGTACTATTTTAACATATCTTCGGAAAAAAAAAAAAAAAAAAAAGAATTTGTAAATTTAAACGGATAATTTACAATATAGTTACCCCACTGCTCATGTACCACTTCCTAAAAGAGAACTGTCTAGAAAAAAAAAAAATATAAAATTTTACGGAAAAAAAATATAATATATGATTTAGAGATAACAAAATTATTTCTTTTTACAAAATAACTTGATGTATTCATTAAACCTAAAACAGTTTAACAAACCAATATATAATATAACAGCTATCCTTCTTTATATACAAAAGTACTTTAAAAAACAGCAAAGTAGAGATGTCTGTTACAACTGTTAACAATCGCCAAGACACCATTGACAACAACAGCAAATTATTTGACATCAATAACAACGATAACATTTCATCCAACAACCATGTGCCAAAATCTTTCAAAGAATACCACCAAAATCAAAACCAAAAGTCACTTTCTTTATCTCTGAATCTTCAACAAAACAGCAAGCAAATCAACTATGACAATCGTCAAAAGTTGATCTTTGAAAAGAAAGCCTTAACCAATAAACCAAGAACTCAATCTATCCAGTCTGTTCTAAGTAATGTTAGCAGCAGACACGCTCTAGTGAAAGCCAATGAACAGTATGATAAGAATGGTCAAAACACATCAATGAATGGCCCAATATACGACCTAATGCATAATCCAAACCAACAGGTTCAAAGTCCTGCCATGATGACCACTCTAAAAAAGGTTCGAAGCAACATTCAATTGAACAACTTGACAACAATGTCATCAAATCACACACACAACAGACACAATTCATTGATAAGTCAAGGTTCGTTTGAGAATGATAAGGTCTTAATAGGAGAAGCAAAGCCATTTGGGAAAAAAGTCAACATAGTCAAAAATAACAACACCAGCAAGAGTAACATTCATGATCAAGATGATATAATAAACAATGATCTTATTGAATGGAAGAACGGATCTGTAACCTCTATGGTATCAGGAACTTTGACTACCTTCAAGCCAAATAGAATTGTGGAGGATGATATCAACAATGTTGATTCACATGATTCTGATTCAATCAACGACAAGAAGCTTACCACAGATGCCTTGAAGAACTTGAAGTTACTTCAACAACATAAAAAAAAGTCTCTTAACAGAAAGATGTCTATGATTTCACAAACATCTACCAACTCATCAATAGAATCTCCAACAAGACTGAAGCAATCCTTTTCAAATTTTAATGACAACCAAAGAAAGTCTGTTGATGAACTAATCGAGGAAGAGGATGAATATGAAGATAACATAGGAAAGGACATCTCATCGTTATCATTTTTTGGGAAGAATATTATTATGGATTCAACAATACAACCAAGAAAACATTCAATTATTCCAACGATGAACATAAACGTAAACAATCAACAAAAGGAAAACAATGTTGCTAAAAAGAAGAAATCCCAACAAATTGACATCCCCAAGAAGCCTCTATATACTCCTGCAGTGCTCAGGGATATAAACGAAACAAAGATAAGCAATGAAATACTACTAAAGCGGGCACTCACACCTACATTTGAGGAGAACTTGCCTGATACGAGTGAGATAGTTGAAAACATGGACTCCAACAGCATACAGACGAACAACTCAAGGTTGTCCACATGGTCAAAGTTCAAAAACTACTTCAAAAACGACCAGCATTACGACAAAAACAACATCACCACGAAGTCCTTCAAGACTGAGACCATCCAACCCATCACCAAGGAGCACTGGATCCCTGATGATTACAGAGACGCATGCTTTGACTGTAACACTAAATTCAATTTGTTTGAAAGAAGACACCACTGTAGACACTGTGGGGAAATCTTCTGCTACAAGCATCTAAGGCATTTCTTGTACTTGAACTCTCAGGCCCATTTTATCATTGGTGCCACCGGCTTGGGTAAGCTTGTGAAGGTCTGTGATGGATGCTTGGAAAAGTATGAGTCCTTGCTGAGCGCTGGAAAGGTCAATGAGGATGAAGAGAACAACGTTGTTGATCAAAACAACAATTTGGATCAGAACGTGAACGTTCGTGTTCCTGAGGATTGGTACTGGTCGAGCTTTTAATTTTTTTTTTTCCAGATATTTATTTGTAGACTTTAATATACATCCGTGTAAATTTTCCCCCCGTATTTATTTATCAAGTTTTTTTAACTAATTTTTTTTTTTTTTAAAAAAAATTTGTTAATTGTCAGTTCATTATAATTTACTAAAGGTTCATAGAGAAACACCAATACAGTATACTTACACTAAACAACACCAAATGCTTAATAGACTGAACAAACATATTGGGCTGAAGAGGTTTATGTCCTATGACAAGCTTTTTCCACTTACTATCAAATCACCTACAAACTATGTTATCAATCTTGATCAGTTGAGAAGGGAAAATCGACAATTATTGCTCCAAAACAGAGACGATGCCATCAAAACAGAGGAAATTAATGCAACTTACAAGAATCTCTCTGATGATGTATCAAGATACATTTTATACACAAACACTTTATTCAACAACAACACAGAATTAGGAGCAATAGATAGTGATCCTCGATTCAATAAAATTGACGATTTTGAGTTCCTTGAGGAAGTCATGGACACTATGGAACAAACGGACACCATAAGTAATATTGAGGAGCTTGAAACCATGAAGGGTAATGTTGAGAAAAGCTGCAACGATTTGAAAGCTGGAATTGAAAAGGACTTAGAGAACAAAAGCTTTGAGGACTCCTTGCAAAAGTTCATGAAGTTGAAGTATCTAAAGAATATCAAAACCCACATTGATAGAAGAATCGAAGAGGTTGAAGAATTGGAAGACAAATAAAAAGAAATTCAAATTAATCCAATATATTATCTCAATTATATATAACAAGTGCATAATAATTCTAACATCATACAACAGAAGAGTTCTATGTTTTATAAAAGAAAAAAAAAAATAGTTAAATCTATAGGTTATCATGTTCTTCAACAATATCAATGTTATCATCATCATTATTTTTATTTCTTATTTCTTCTTCTGCTTGGTTAAGTTCAGGAATACCCTTTTCACAAAGCTCAAACTCTCTTTTCTGCAAATCGCTTACTGGCCAGTGTCTCAGCCACTTCATCTTAGGCCCAACTTCTGAGTTTTGATTGATTCTGAACCCAAACACTTTAGGTTCGTACTGGAAGTTCTGTAATGTGTGTTTCAAGCCAGGCTTACCAAACATGACATCATCGTATGCTATGAAATAATTTTTGTTTGCCTTTAGAATGTTTTCCTTTTGTCTCAGGGACTCACTGATGATGCCCATCTTCTTCTTGGCGACGTATTTATCCAGTTCAGTGAATGCATTCAGGAAGATTCCGATGAAGCTTCTGCCAAAGAATGAGCCATCCAGAATCGGCATTAAGTTGGGGGATATTTCATAGAGATCCAGACAGGATGGGCAGTACAACTTACATATGTGATGGTTTGGGAAATCATCCACACCGCATGGCAACAGCTGGACTTCTGAGCAGTAGTATCTCGGACAAGGCCCATAGGTCTTGGAGTCGTACTTCTCAGCTATTTGGTCCAGCCCGTCCTTGGTGATTACATATCTGGCATGGATGGCCCCATACGCGGTGAATGCGCGATGTAAGATCATCTCCAAGTGATACAACTTGATTTCCGGCTCAGCCTCGTCATACTCATGGTCAGAGTCTGAATCACTGTCTTCTTCATTCTCTATGGCCTGTTGGTTCATGCGCTTTCTTTTCAATGTGCTGGAGTTCAATCCGCTCAGCTTTTTCAATGACTTATTGGAGAAATTGGATAGATGATAATTGCCCAGCAAAAGTTTATGCAACGTACTAAAGTTTTGTATTTGCTGATTCAGCCCAGTGAGGTTGAACTCATCTGCTATGTAGGACTTCGGGATTTTACACAGGTACTTGAACTCTCTCTTTTCCTCTATAAGTTTCATCAGATTGGTGTTCATCAATCTCCAGTGTCTCTTGTGGTAGATTGCTGCTTGTACTTTGTTGATTCCAATATCTTGCACTAAACTCTTGATGCTGGCTGCGTTTTTCTTGGGCAAGGCTTCGATCTTTTTAGCCAAAAAGTTAGGCAAATCCTCGTTGTTGATCAAGTTGATTTGATCCTCCTGTAATAGGTATGTTAGATTGGCATAGAAATTCTTGTTATCTTCGGATTCTTGGATGCTTTCAGGAGTGGATGCGTTGAAGTTTCTGTATTCGTTTGAAGCAAGGAAATCAGAGCTGTTGTTTTGATATTCCAGTTCGCTTGAGTCCATTGTTTATTATGTATTAGACGCTTTTGGTGAAGGTGATTGATGTTTTGTACTGCCTTGAGTTTGTGTTGTTAGGATCCAAGGTGCTTTGTTAACTAAAGATGCTTTTTTTGATGTGTGTATTTTTGCTCTTCAGCCAAAACAGGAAAAAAAAAACAAAAAGAAAGGAAAAAATTTTTTAACCCCCGCTTACATAAACGCTACCGTTTTACAAACCACAGTGGATTATTTGGATGTTACAGCTGTACATTGTGAGTAGTTTATATTGACTGTAAAGGTATATCCACGTATTACAGTAACTATTTCAGAATTAATTTTCCTTTATAAGTTATTAGAATAAAACTATATCTCCATGCATTTCACAATTCGTTGTTTAAAAAGTGGCGTTCCCTGGCTCATTTGAGAATTGTAAGGATGCTGTATATATTTGTTTAAATCCGAAGCTAAAATTTTTTTTTTTTTTTCAATTTCCCCTGGAAGCCTCATTCAGCTTTTTTTTTTTTCGTTTCCTGAAAAATGGTTAGCTTTATCAGTCTATGCAAACTTTACAAAGTACTTTCTTGGGATTGTTTATAACACAGGAGCCATACAACCGAAACATAAACACCCAACGCCTTTCAAATCTATCAATCAATGGAACCAAATACCATTCTTTTGTTACTATTCACATTCTTCATCCTTCAAAAGATAAACAACAAGTTTCACATCATTGCATTCTTGATCAACAGAGTGGTTTTCTCCAACAATGCAACCCTGAAGGAAATTCTTGCCTTGAACAAAGAGTACATTGAAATCAAAAAGGAACAAGACACAATCTCTGCTCAAGATCAATACGGAAAGTGGACCAAGTTGAATAGAAAGCTGGATGCTATCAACGCCAAGAAGGCAACTTTGAACACCAAGTTGGACCAGGTCACCAAAGACAACTCAGCCAAGGTCAAGAAAATCGAGAACTTCATCATTAAGTACCCATTCATAGCTTTGAAGATGTACTACGGAAAGACCTTGATCTTTGAGTTTGAACACAGATCTGCAATCTCCAGAGTCTTGCCTGACTTTTTGGAACAAATATGCACAGTTGGGTTTGTCGGCATTCCCAAGACATTCATAAAGATGCTGCTGGGATTCATCAGAAACGACTCCAGCATCTCAGAGTTTGGATACAAGAAGGGGAATGGTGTTTCCATCGGTATCCTGTTCTACTGTTTGGAATCTGTGATTTCTGAGTTCTTGGGCCTGTTCAGCAATAATGTCTTCAGCACAGTTGAGATGCCTGAATCTTTAAAACAAGGTGTGCATAGCAATAAGGTTCATGAATCACTAGATTAATAAATTGTTATATTCTGTTAGGGGGTTCCACCTCCCTATAAACATGATAACTTATATATAAAGGGTATGTGTAAATATGCTCATTTTTTATTTTTTTTTTTTTTTCAAAAAATTAATTAATCATTAATTTCCTCGTTTTTTTTCCTAACTTCTTTCTTCTTTTTCTTTTGATAACTTATTAAGTCCCTACAGTTTGCTAAGTCTGCTTGATGCTTTAGAATAAACTTCAACCAGTTAATCAGGGTATCGTAATGTTTGTCCTTGTTGTTATTGATGCTCTCCAGCATTTTACTCAATATGTATTTTGTCCATATGATGTGACACCACCCGAACGAGCTTTGGCTCTTGTGTATGTACACAATGACCTTTCTCATCTCCAGGTAAACCTCATAGTGGGGACTGTCTCTTTTGTAGAATATGGGGTGATCGAGTCTTGTATCGTAGTTCCTAAATTTACACATTTTGTAGTCAATGATGAAAACATCATATGCATTGTTAATTATTATGTTGTCCAAGTTCAGGTCCTGATGCTGAAAGCCAATTTTTTCAAGCTTTGCTAGGTTGTTGATCAGCTTGATGAAAATCTTGGAAATCACTCTTGACGAGGGTTTTGGAGATCTGCTTAAAAATATCGACATTGGTATACCCAAGTCAAAGTACTCTATCTTCAATATACAGGAGTAGTTTTCCTTTGTTCTCAAGCTGTACAGATTATTGATCATTAGTTGAAAGTTTTTCTTACTATAATCCTCAGGAAAAATATTGGAAATCAGGGTCATGTTTAAGATGGGACAAATACCAAACTCATTGCTTATGCTTCTCAAATCAATGTCCGTGATTTCTGGATTCTTCTCAACCATGCTTTCTCTCAAGGCAGATGTCATCTGCTTTGTGATGTTTATATCCTTCAGTATAAGCTCTATTTTGTTCACATCCAAGGTATCAAATGCCAGGTACTTGAAAATCCTATTCCCCTTGGCCTTGGTAACAACAGTCGTGTCCCTTTGGTAGTAGATGTCCTTCCCGTTGATTCGCTCAAAAACCCTGGATATGGCGTCGACCTTGTAGCAAAGATTGACAAACGGCTCTATTCTTTCCTTGAATTCCTCTCCAGCATCTTCACCTTCCAAGGATGACTCATTGTCCAATAAGTTGTTTGTTGATGTTACTGTGTTCAATGATTCCTTGGAGGGTTGGTGTCTCATCAATGATTGTTGCGAGCCTTTTGTTCTTAGTGTGGTCTTTGATGGTCTCTTCAAGGAAACGATGGATGCTCTCTTGGGTATCTTGCTGAATGGAGAGGAATGATTTGATCTTATGGAAGTAGGTGAGTTGTTCATGACAGTTTGCTCATTTGAAATTGGCTGCATGCTAGGCAGTCCGGTTAATGGTGGTTGGTTGATACTTTGCATTGATGCTTTGTTGCCAATCTCCTTATCTTGGAATATTTTCATTTTAATTTTCGACTTCAAACTGTCAATGCTGGACTTTGTCTTCATGGAGTGCTGACTTATATCAACATCATTCTGCATGATAGGGGTAACAGAGCCCCTTCTGTCATTTTCAGGTGCATACTCTGACAAGTTCATCATTGATTTTCTTCTCCAAAACATCCATTTGGAAGCTGATCTTGTAGAGCTGTGAGAGTTGGTGGTCATCTGCGAGTTCAATGATGCATTACTGTGGCTGTGTGTCATTGTTGTGTCCTTGTTGGCCAACGACATAGTAGAAACACTTACAGGGATCCGTCTTCCATTGTTGCTTCTATTGTTGTTGTACACATCAGAGAAATTGCTTTGTAACTTTTTGTTGGGTTCATTGGGTGGTGACATTAGGTTAGCAGTTGCCATTATACTGTTTAAAGATGATATTGATTTTGATTGTGTCATTCTGGTGTTTTTGTAATAGGTCTGTGTTTTGTTGGCGTTGTTAGCACCACTCCCAAATTGAAAGTTTGTATCCACAATGTAATCATTCAAATAACCTGAATATCTCTTTTGCATTCTGTCTAGGTTTGAAGACCGCTTCTCATTTGTAGTGTCATGTGTTATGCTTGTCAGCATACCATCAGAGCTTGTTAGCCCATTTGTTGACATGGAAGATGCAGATGAGGACAAATTGGAATTAGAAACATTATTAGGTGTGGTGTTTGTGCTGAATCGTTCTATGTTTATATTCACTAGGGATTCTTCAACTGATGCATTTTTCCGATGTGAGTACGAAGATCCCTGGGCTGAGTTGTTGTCATCACTACCCAATGTGCAAGTGTCCAGGCTCAATGAGGACACAGATGTGTGGTTTAAAGAGTTCATGGAGTATCTTTGAAAATTGGATCCGTTTGACTTTTGATTTAAATTAAGACTGTTGTTGGTGCTTTGGCTGACCATGCTCCATCTCTGGTGGTAATTGTTGTTAATTTGACTCTGTCGTTTCATATTGTTTGTTGAAGGGTTCATCATGCTATGATATGTGTTTAATTTATTTGGTTTTTTTTTTTTGTAATATCTTTTCTATAACTTTAACTAATGTCAAAGAAAGGGAAACGATATTTTATTGATAGCGATTAACTTCCTGCCAGATGAGGTTTGTTTTGATTTGTTGTTTTTTCTATTTTTGGCGCATGACAAAAATCTGTAAACAACCTTATTTTTTTCGGAGTTTGTCTGCCAACGCGTTGCGTATGTTTACACCCGCACTTCCACAAATGGATATGGTCACGTTTCCTATAACTTTTTCATGTTTTTTTGCAGGAAGTTTGACAAGAAAAATCACTAGATATCTACAACAGTGATAATGGTGGGAAGGTTTTGAGTACTATGTAGAACATATAAAAACAAACTAAAGAATTATTACATAGACAGGATAGACAATCTTTGCAACAAAAAAACAATAAAAAAAAACTAAAAAACATTCTAGTAACTATAATGGCTTCAACTGAAGATAACATATTTGGTGATTTTGTTGACTTTAACTCATCTAATAAGTCTTTGAAGACAAAAATTGATACAAATATAGATCTTGTTATAGATGAACTCAATCTGGATATAAAGCTTATACAAGATGATATAAAGGAACCGAAAATTGATAATGACATAAAAACCCTTTTTGAAACGAATAGCTTAGATCCTCAAAGATGCCAAATAATCTATGACCAAGTGTTCAACTCATCCCTATATAACCATCAAAACTCAACAGATGATCTTGAAGACCTTCTCCTTAATAGCCACACATACAAGCACCTTATACACATACTCACCCCATATCTTAAATCCAAGGTCGTGGATGTACAGAACAACTCAATTGCGGCTAAACAGATAAAGGAACACGACACATCAATTAACGTGGTTATCAATGACTACGTTGAAAAGATAACGACAACCATAAATCAGCTTGATGTTGCTTCTACGGATGAATTTGAGCTAGATTCATACTTCCTGGATTTAAAAAACACGTACATGAATCTCATAATAAAGAACAACAGTCACTTGTCTGTTTTAACTGATCATAAAGTCTTGGATATGACTCTGCAGTTGATCAAAGAAAAAATCATAACTCAAAACTTACTAAGGGATAACGACGTTTATAAAACTGTGGTTAGAAATTTTATAGAACAATCAAACAAAAAGCAGATAAACAAGTTAAAGAAAGAACTAAACAAATAGTTTCCTTTAAAGAAAAAAAAAAGGGACTAAAATAACATAATAAGGATATATATTTTTTTCTATTTTAATTTACTCTAGGCTCCAATTTAGGCTTCTTCAAGGATTTCTTCTTGGTTTGTGTATTATTCATGTCGTAAACATCACCTAAGTCTCTACCTTCCAAGTCAAGGTCCTTCAATTTATAAATTCTGACTAACCAGTTTTCAGTGGTGAAGACTTCATCGAAGTACTTCAATGGGAAGACATGACTTTCGTCTATTGTGGCACCTCTAACTCTATCAGTGGACTGAGTTGGATTGCCCATGATGCCTGGGAAGTCGTGGTAACTCATCTTGTACATCAAACAGTTCTTCATGGTATCTGATGCTGCTGCATCGACTCTGAATTGACCGTCTGCAGTGAAGAAGCTCTGCTCATTAACTTCGTCTGGCCATATACCTTCTGGAATTCTTACCATCCATAGGAACTTGTTCAAGTCATCACCGTTGAATCCTAGCAAACCACCGAAGATGATCAAAACGTAATCAACGTCGTGTTCCTTTAGGATCTCATATGATATTTCTTCGCTGGATGACATGGCCTTACCAACAATGGCAATATGTGTGTTGTTCCATGTGTTATTGTCCACCAATGTTGTTCTATCGGCAAAGCCACCAATTTGGTAACCGTAATCCCACCAGGCAGCAACCTTGGCATCCTCATCGGTGTTGTATCTCAACCATGAGTAGGCCTCTCTGAAGTCATCAATGAATATTGGAGATCCATCAGCATCTGTGGAACCACTCAACAAAACAACAGATGGTGCAGAGTACGCATTTGATGTGACCCATGTACAGTGTTGCACAAACAATACTAGGTATCCTAAGAAGGACAAAACAGTTATCAACTTACTGATCAAAACACAAAGCTCAGTGAATCTGTTTTCGCTTTTGTTTTTGACCTTCTTTATTGTGGACCAGATCTTTAAGTTATACTTGAACACGTTACTCAATGTAACAGCAGCACAAACACAGATGATAGGAGTTAATGTCAACATCAATCTAACCATGACACCGGCGAAGTAGGAACATAACACAGAGTAAGCAATAATGAAGATGTGTTCGTCTTGTAATTCCATAAACAACAAGAAAACACCACATGGGAACAACCAAATCAAAAACTGGGTGTCAAAGAAGAATGAAGGCCATGCTGTTGGTTGGTGCTCAGAAACAGATGCAATGATAGGAATGTGGTCCTTGGCATAGCCTGTGTCCCACAAAGAGTAGAATCTTCCAGTCCAAGGAGCAATCAAACCAAAGTAGGTCAAAACAAATAGACCCAAAATACCAAATGAAATCAAACCTATTACCGAAAATTTCAAGAAGATCTTGAAGTTCTTGGTTGAGATGGTGGATCTAATGGAATCACCAAACATAAAGAATTGAATCAATCCAAAGACACCCAAGGAAGACATGTGGTCGTTGGATCTGATAGGTTGGAAGTTAACAAATGGAATTTGCATTGATGCCAATGTACCTATGCAATACCAGACGGAGTAAGCCGAGTATAACTTTGTTGAGTATCTGCCCATCAACAACAAAATGAAGACGTGCAATGGAATCAAGTTTGTGATGAAAACATACCCACCCCAGGCAGAGACCATGTAGAAGTATGAAATAGCAGCTGAGCAAGCCCATGAGATGGAGCCGGTTCTCATGGCCTTGATCCACAAGTAAAAAGTTGACATTAGCAACGTGATGGCAATGGCTTCGTTATCATATGAGCCTGCTACAGATCTGGAAATGTAACCAGGGGCAATGGCAATGAAGGCAGCTGATAACAATCCTGCAAGTTGATCGTCATTGTAGCAGTTCTTGGTGAACAAGTAGGTGAAGATGGCAGTGATACCTGAAAATGCAGGAGCAAACAAAACACAAACATCTCTGATATTAACCTGAATCTTCATGATTTTGTTCATGACATACCAAACAGCACCTGAAGTGGTCATCAAACCTGGGTATAAAGTACCACCAGTGATTCTACCCAAAGGATACCAGGTTTTGTCATCAAACCAGTTCAAGAATTTGTGGAATCCGTTTTTGACTAAATAACGTGTAGCTCTATAATTGAACCATGGATCGAACTCATGAATGATGGATTCGTATCTTATGACTGAAAATAATCTTGAACTAGTGGCTGCACCTATAAGACATATGAAAATAGCTAGTTTTAGAACAAGTGAAATACTCGAAAGAATAGATTTCTTTGTGTTATTTGAGATGTTCATTTTTTCTTTTATATATGGAAAAAAAAAAGACAAAAGGACTAATTAAAAAATAGCTTCTACAGTTGGATAGTACTTAACTACTTAAGATTGTTATTTTTTTTTTTTGGTTAATGTCAATTGTATTTGGTGTTGTTACAGCATTATAATTTGTTCAAAGTGTTTGAACTTTACCATAATTTGAGTTTACTGAACATAAGAAGAAAAAAAAAAAACAACACGTAGCTGTTAAATTGAACACCACGCTTACGCATTCAGTAAAAGGGAAATTTTTTCAAAAAAAAAAAAACCAAAAATCATATTTCGGGTAAGCTAGGGCTATACTACCATATTGGAAATGTCATAGACTTCATAATGTCTTGTCGTTTTCTTTTTCAATAAAAATCAATATATATAACCTCTACTGGTTACTCGTTTTCCGTCTTGGTTCTACCAGTGAAACCAGGCAAAACGCGAGCAAAGTCCTCGTCAATGTGTCTGTATGGCTTAGTCTCGCCGATTTGATCAATCTTCTTGATATCCTCCTCTGGTAATTCATAATAGCACTTAACATCCTTAAATCTGTCAGGGTTAGTAGTTCTTGGAATGACAACCAAGTTCTTGCTCAAGAACCAAGAAATAACGACATCGTAAGGCTTAATTCCATGCTTATCAGCAATTTCCTTTAGTTCAGGCAATTTCAAAATAGGAGCACCGCTGGAACCCAATGGGGAGTAACCAATAACAGTTATACCCTTTTCAGTGCAGAAGTCAATCAATTTGGCTTGGTTTAGTTGTGGGTTCAATTCAACTTGAAGAGCAGATGGCTTGTTCTTGATGGATTCATCTGCTAAGACTCTTTCCAACTTCAAGATGTCATAGTTTGAAACACCAATTGCCTTAACCTTCTTACCTTTGACTGGATCATCCAAGATCTTGTCCAGTTGCTGGAAGGTAACTATGTAGTCACCTTCCTTTTCGTAGATAGGCTCGCCATTTTCATCATGTGGCTTGCCAATCAGTTCACCGGTCTTTTCATTGACAACTTGTGGGAAACATAAAGGCCAGTGTTGCAATAGCAAATCAACGTAGTCGACTTGTAGAGCCTTCAGTGAGGTTTCCAAGGAGTCAGCAGCCCTGTTCCAGTAGTTTGGCCAGACTTTGGTGGTGATGAACAAGTCCTCTCTGGTAACAACGCCTTCCTTGATCAATTCTTGAATGGCTTCACCAACGGCATACTCGATGTGGCCATTACCGTAGTATCTAGCGGTGTCGATGTTTCTTACACCAGCCTTGACGGCAGCCTTTAAGGCAGCTTTGGTTTCCTCGAGTTGATCAGGAGCTGAGGCAGTACCAAACCCGTATTGTGGGATATAGACATCGGTTTTGGAATTGTGTAATTTTAATTTAGCTTCGAATAGTAATTTTTTTTGTAAAGACATTGTAACGGCAAATGATCTGTGTTGGTAATTGATAGTTTACATGCTAATATATAATTTCACAGAAGAAAAATATAGTAATGTCCCTTTATTACAGGAACACATCAAGCCTTATATATAGATGAATGATGAATCGATGTATAGTAATTATATTGCCAACCTTATTTTTTATTTTATTTTATTATTTTAAACGTAAATATTGTTTTCAATTGTATATCTCACCCTTTAAAAATGTTGCTATTGAACATTTCTTAAATGAAAACGACATCATTAATGTGGTGTGTGGGGAAGGAATATCCATTTGTTGTTATAAGCGGATATAAGAAAATACCAAATGCACGTGATACACACAAACAACCTTATTTTTAAATATTGTTTACAAGTACTGTAAAATAACGTTTTTTTGTTTAATTCTATTTATTGATAAATTAGTACTTAAATTAAATTTATTTAAATGTAAAGAACAATCATAAAACTATAAGAGCAAACTATACTAATTCTTTTCTTTTATTGAAATACCAGATTTTATCCTGATGGTCATATCGTAATTGATCATATTTGAATAATACTGTGGAATTCAGTGAATACACCATATCACTACAATACGCTACCATGAGAAAAAAACTACAAAAAAACTGAAAACCACAGAAAATGGATCTATGATCATTGTTTTTTCCCCACCTGACCTTTTTTTTCAAATGAAATATTTATATATGTCACTGTGTTAGCTTTTATATACAAGTAATGTATCCAACCAAAAGCATAAGTTTGTAATAAACCTACTAAAGAATAATGGAAGCACTGCCACAGAACATTAATGAACTCAAATCATACATTCTAAGCTTCAACGAGCAAGAAAAAATACAGAACACAGATTCAAATATACTCGGTAACAGTCTTGATTACATGTCCATAGATAAGTCTCAGTTGTTCACCTACATAACAAGTATCCAGGATAGAATTCAACCGTTGAAATGTAAATATACGAGTTTGTTGTCGACATTGAACAGCTTTGAATTTGATGACAATTTGCCAATTGAGAAGAAAAATTTGATCTTTTTGAATTTAAGAAATGAAATAGTTCAGGTTTTGAAGGATATTAACGAACTGAACCAGAAAATGGCACCGCTTCAATCATTAATGTTGAAGATCATGGAGGATGAGACTATATACACATCGAAGTTTGTGCAGCCCTTAAGTGCCATGCCGTTACAGCCATTAACATTGGTGATGCCAAAGACACAACAATTGAAAACACCCAACTACGAAATCACAGCAAAGCCCTTGGCTGTCAATGGGACTACAGGCAAAAGCATATCAGGAAACAAACCGAGCAATATAAAAACACCTATGAGTGCCATCGCACAAAACTCATTGAACACAAATTCAGCAAAAAGAAAGTCAACTCCTCAAAGTGCCTCGCCCTACATCAATCAATATTACTCCAACAACATGCATAGCAACAACACGGAAGGTCATGGTAGTAATTTGAAAAGCTTATCACCTGAAGAGCTTTTGAAACAAACACCTTACACAAATACTCAAACCTACAGTGCAAACATAAGCGCTGCACCTGGGATGTCGTATTCATCAGCAAACAACATCAATGTCAACAGCAATGCTAGCAATACCAACAGTAAACCAAACAACGAAACAGATACAGCGTTGAACTCATTGAATTTGAACTTTGATTTTGACAATTTTGATGATTTCCTTAAATAGTGTGTAATTTCTTCAATAATATTTGAATTTAAATTTTCAATTATAAAATGATTTGCTTTTTTTTTTTTTTTTTT
>JAJMDH010000088.1:241779-348417 GCA_030573455.1 Hanseniaspora pseudoguilliermondii | reverse complement strand
AAGAAACCTTGTCATCTTCAACAACACAGTTGATTTGTAACTTCTTGATACCGAAACCAATTGGGATCCATTGGGAAGCACCCCAGACTAAACCGTCCATTTCGATAGACTTGACGTGAGCTAATAAGGCTTCTAAGTCAGTTTCGTCATCCCATGGCTTGACATCCAAGGTAACAATGGACTTGGCAGCTGGCTTAGCTGGCTTGGCGGCCTTCTTGGCGTGGTATTCAGCTAATCTTTGTTGTTTTAACTTTTCAGCGGCTTCATCAACTTCTTCGTCATCGGAACCGAACAAATCAACATCAGAGTCTTCTTCAGCAGCAGCTGGAGCTTCACCGGCTGGTAAGGTTTCGAATTGTTCAGACTTGGAAGCAATGTGGTTGAACCATCTGGAGAAGTCTGGGAAAGCAGTTTGGAAAGCCTTGAAAGCAGTAACATCAGCTTGAGTAGCGGAAGTACTATATCTTAATAATATGCTGCATTAATTTTTTTTTTCAATTGAAAAACAAAAAAAAGGATATACTTGTTAGTAAACTAATATGAAAAAGTTCAAATATTTTTTTTTTTTGAAAAGATTCTCTTCTTTTATCTTGATATTAGTTAAATAAAAGAAAGTTAACATTTTTATTTCTAAAAAGTAAAGTAAAACATCATTATCAAATTTTAATGGTTAAAATCATGAAAACTTTACTTCAGATTTCCTTTTTTTTTCACTTTCACTTTCTTTTTTTGTTTGTTGAAATTATCAGATCTGACAGTGTCACCTGCCTGTTCATATGTCAGTCATGCCGGGGGGTCTTACTTCCCCATCTAAAACACGGACCAAAGAATTATGTTCATCATTTTAAACTTGAAAAAAAAAATATGAAAGTAAAAGATGAAATCTATTTGTATGTTATTTTAATTTGAAATAAAAAGAAAATGTTAATTTCTATCCACCAATACCAATATTAGACTTGTTATAGTGATTTGTGTGTTACATACCCAGAAATGTAGGACTTGTCTTGTAAGAAGGTGTTTAATTCCTTTAAGGTTTCGATTTTGGAGAAGTCAGAGAAAGACATTTTTATGTGAATATGATTGTAAATAATATGATTTATGTACGGTTTTTGAATAATATTTTTCTTTACAACTACTAAGTTATTGATTAACTAACAAATAGCAAAACATCAAAGTGTTTCAAAATAATTTTAACAGCATTTTACCATGTGTGTATTATCAAAGAAAAATTTTTTTAACACTTAATAGTTGTTCTTTATTTAAAAAAGGGAAGAATCCACTAAAAAAAAATTTTTTTTTTTTTTATTCGAAGAGGATATCTTTCCTGTTACGTAAAATATTCGTTTTACGTTGAGTGGTTGTTGGATATTTCGTGAAATAGTGTAAACACTTTCCGTTTTAGGATATAATTCTAGGAAGAAAAAAAAAGAAACTCTAGTAAAAATTTTCTTTTCTCTCTGCTTTTTTTAAGAATTTAAAAAAAGTAGAAGCCCTTAAAAGACTCTTAAATATTTGAAATGGATCATCATTAAATCCGAAAAAAAGACAACTAACATTACATTTAGCCGCGTTTTGATTTTTCACATCTGAAAATGGCCATCACTATCAATTAAAGGTAATTCTTATCAGTTTTTTTTTAAATGCTGTAAATAAAAGACACACACTAAAATCAATCAAGTATAGTGTTCACTTAAATAATTTTACAGTTAAAATGACAACCATTGCTTCACTACTGGATCATTTAATATCTTTGAACAAGTATGACAATGATATACTCTTTGAAAAATACAACTCGGAGCTAATAAATACCACTCTTATCAAGCATGATCATGACCATCCAAATACCTACATAGATGCTATTGAAAATAATGTTATTAATTTAAGACTGCATACCAATGTTATCAAAAAGATCATTGATGAAGATCCGTACACCAACATCAATAACGCTGCCTTTATTGAATCCATTATTTGCAATCCGTTTTGGGTATTTGTTCATCAAGTATTAGGATCAAATATGTTTGTGTCATTATTCAAATCATTTTCCGTATATGTGTATTGTTACAAAAGTAACACTTTTACTAGATTAAGCGGTCCTCATATAGATTTATCTTCTTATACCAAACATAGAGGATATTCTATGGCTTTCAAACGAATTTCTTTACAAGGTTGGTTAAGCAACAAAATCATCAAATCTTATCATAACTATCATATGATTGTTAACTTTGATGAGCTTTCACAATTCCTGGACTCAAAGAAAGTTGACAAGATCAAAAGTAATCACGAATATAAAATTAATCATTATGAATTAATTAAGTCTTTGTGTACTACAAATGCTCAACTGAATGTGGAAATGCCCAATACATTGAATAGTGTTGTGGAAACAGAGAAAATAATAAAGTACTTCAAAGTTGTAACTGATAAACTATTAAATGGGGTTTTTGATCCACATGTAACAAATGATATAAAGCCATTCATATTCAAAACACTTAAGACCGTATTAAATCATAATCTTAATCAATTCATTACCTTAAAGGATCTTAATAACGATTTAGCGCTTTTCATTAAAAAATCCAAGTTTCATGAAAACTGTTCTCAGTTCATCAAGTTTGTTGATTGGATTTTACTCTGTTACTATCCTAATCTAATGAAATTTTCATTTTTTGGCCTAACGTTCACCAGTAAAGACGATGTTCTTTTCTATAGACACACTGATGCTCAAATTTTTATTTCTTCAAAGACTAACCATTTTCTTAAAAGCCATTTTGTTATTCACAAAAAATGTGAAAATTGGCAATCTAGCAATAAAACCAAGAGCAGTCTTGCTCATGATCTTTCTAATGGTTATTACCACTGTAACATTAAACCGGTATTAAAGGATTTGAAAAAACCAAACAATTTTAGATTCCTATCCATTCCTGACAAACTTTTGACTTTTAATTCATATTCTAGGCACCTTACATTTAATATGAAGTATATCAAACCAACAAATAAGATTTTAACACATCTGAGATATAGAATATTACCATCTTTATATCAAACAAAACACCCCAACACAAAGAAAAACATATTGGTTCAAAACATTTCGGAAATCATGCTTTACTTCAACAGATTCATAAAAGAAAACCACTATAGCACTTTGAATAAGAACACCGATTTATATTACTTGAAATTTGATGTTAAAAATTCCTATGACTCCATTCCTTTGAATTTGTTGAATACGATTCTGACCAATATTTTTAAGGAAATAGGATTGAATAAAGTATTCAACTTATCTAAGGAGGAGTCAATTTCCTTTTCACAATCTGTGAACACATCAAATAAAAGAATTTCAGAGTTCAAAACAATCTCTAAATTAACAGTCGATGATGACAAACACGTTTTGCCTACAAAGAAACAAAAATTGAACGATCACAACAAGGACGTTTCCATATCGAATAGTATCAAGGTGTATCAGAGCTCATCAAATACATCCACACTTTCCTTACAAGAAGTTCAAGACATTGTAAGAAAAGAAATTTTTGAAACCATAACATGCTGTTCCAACGCTTGCTATAAAAGGGTAAAAGGTTTAGCTCAAGGTATGTACTTATCACCTATACTCAGCAACATTTTTTACGATGATATGATACATTCTACACCAGATTTACTATTTTCTGAAACACATAAGAGTTTTTTTATTCGATTCATGGATGATTTTTTGATGATAAGTGATAACTACATGCTTCTTAAAAGTATTCAAAAAAAGTTAATCAACAATCAACTGTTTGATAAAAAATTTCAAGTGTTTGTCAATTTAGAAAAGATGGAGTTTTGTAATAAAAAAAATGAAATCTTTGAGTTTGTTGGTTTGGAATTTGACTTGAAGAAGAGAGCTGTTAGAAAAAAAGTTGAACAGACAATGAATTTATTGAATTATAGCCATATCAAAACTTTCAAGGACATCTATAACAAATTGATAATGATATTGGAAATAAGGCTAAACGTGGATTATACTATGCAGATTGAAGCCAATAGCATTGAAACCATTCAGAGACAGATTTTGCTGATATGTAACAACGTGTTTTTGTCATTTGTGGGATTTTTAAATATAGTGTCCATGGATAAAATAAAAGCTACTAAGGCCTTTCATTTTAAAAAGTTTGTTATTAACATTATCAATCTGTTTTCCTACCATATCAACAAGATGAATAATTTTGATTATTTCAATGAAAAAAACTTCTATAGATTACGTCAACTAGTTTATAATTTGGAAACACTGATTGCATTGCAATTCATTTTCAACTTAAAAAGTTTAAACAGTAATAGAACCTCTAAATTTATAGATGTTTTACAGAAAATTATACATAATGAAGAATAAAAAAGAGTTACGTAAATATCATAAAATTTTCCACTATTATTTATTAATTTCATTGAATTTCTCATGCTTTTCTATAGCTTCAATTCTAGATTGATGATCGGGTTTGATGAATTGAATGTCTTGAAGCAATTGGTCTCTAACACCTTGCATTTCACCAGGCTTTGTCAACGGAAGAATGACCTTCATTTGGTCGTCTCCTGTATGGCTTTTACTTTTTAACTTCAATCTTTCTTCATTACATTTAATCACAAGGTCCATTGTTTCTCTACATTTTTCCAAATCCACCTTCAAGTCAATGACCAGATCCTCTTGAAGAGTTAGCATTTGTTGCTGGTCGCAAATCTTTATCAATTGTTTTTCCCATTTAGACTTTAGTTCAGGCTTTTGCAATTTCAAATAACCCTCAAACTCGTCCAACTCCTTCTTAGTATCATCTAGTGTTTTGTTTATCTTATCCAAGTTACTTTCCTTTGGTTTAACACCTCTTATAGCCACATCCTTTCTCAAAATCTCTATAACATCTTGTAAATCATCAATTTTGTTCAGTATCATATCACCATCACTGGATATCTTATTAGAAACCTCATCCACGTACTTGCGGTCGTCAATTTCATTGGATGGAGAAACTGTCGGGTTTGACTCTTCCTTCTGCTTCATTTCATTCAACATCTCATCTTTTTCATTAAGTTCCTTTTGTAAACGTTCCATTTTGGACTTTATCTCAGACATGGCTTCTTTGTGTTCTTTGTCCAGCTTGACGAGAGCCCTTTTGAGCACCAATGTTTCCTTATTTGTCTTTGAGTCTTTATCAGCAGCTGGTTCCGGAGATGGTGACATGGTTATCTTTTGGTTGATTTCGTCTTTGATCCTTTGTTCATAGTTGTCCATCATGATCTCAAGCTTTTTTTCCAACTCCAAAAACTTATCCTCATGTTCGTTGGTGTTCATCTTCTTGACTATTTCAAACCCACTTCCATTTTGTAGATGCTTTTCTAGGGATTTCACATCTTCAACTTCATAAAATATGGAGGAAGAAGGATCTGACATTTTCACTAACAAATTAGGATTGTTTGATGTGAAGTCAGTTTCGAAGGCCTTGTTATATTCACTAAACATACCTTCGCAGTTCAAGTTTTCTATAACCCTTTTCAATGTTCTTTCTCCATGTTTCAAGTATATTATTGTTTCATTAGAGTATGAAGCAATGGCAATATTGCGTTTATGATTCTTGATCAAATCCTCATCTTCGTGAACAGCCTTTATGGACTTATCCTTCAATTTATTCAATAGTTTGTTACTTCCTGTTGTTGAAGTTGTTGAGCTACTAGAGCTTGGGTTTTCTGTTTTCACATTATCAATTAAGTCAAGGTTTGAGCTTCCACTTTTAGGCTTTATATCTTCGTCTTTATGAGATTTAGATTCATTGTCCTGTAAAAGTTTTGCTTCATCATTTTCAAGAGTATCATTTGACTTCGACTTTTCAGTGCTACTTACATTCAAAGAATCATTTACCTTTTCTATGGAGAACTGACCTGTGGTTGGAAGAGCCGGTAGTTTGCTTGTGTCTGAAATGTTTCCTGAACTTGTGATGTTTCCCTTTGCCATATGATAAGCCGAGTACCTTTTACTAGCTCTTCTTTCTATTTTATTGTCTGTTTTCAAGGCATTGAGCATTTGCTTTGATGTCAGTATATCTTCCTCATCATCATAGTCATCAAAAAACTCCTCTGATTCAGACGACTCGGACTCATCACCAAATCCAGACATTCTCAAAAAGTTACTCAACTTCTTCTTTTTCATTTCGGATTCCGGATCCAATTTAGATGTACTTGTGTCTGCTGAATCATCCAAAAGAGGCTTTGGAGATGATGCCTTAATATCTTCATGATACGGTGGATTCAATTTTTTGTTTGTAGCAAATTCACTTGTAGTTTCAACGACTATTGGTGACGGAGCCTTTGCAGGAGAGGGAGAATTGCTCAATTCCTTGTTGGAAGAAATCTTGTTTAGATCTAATTCACCAACACTCTTGTTTGTTAATTTATTATCTTGACCATTGTTGAGTGCATCCTGATTCAATTTTTTCAAAAGTAATCTTTTAAACTTCAATGTGTTCAATAAGTCCTCTATGATACCCTTAATGCTTGGCCAATACTTATCCAATGACTCATTTGATGGCTTATCTTTTAATGCCTTTTCCAAAATGGGTCTTAGTTCCATAGGAACATTTCTGACCTCGGACATGTCAATGCCTAAATGTGTGAACTGCTTTACAACAATTCTGAAATCAGTGCCCAACTGAACATAGTAGTTTGAAATAGATTTTTGGGTTTCCAATTGCTGTGTCCATCTAGTCAACGCTTTCAAAAAGACCTTTGTGCTGTTTATAAGGTTTGATATGTTAGTTTCTATTGGATTCTTCAATGATGTTTGTGTGCTCATTCTTTACCTAAGTTCAAATATATTTTTTTAAACAGAAAAGCCACTTGGTTTGGTACAATTTGTTGGTTGATTAAAGGTTCACATCACCTGAAGTTTGAAGTGTTTGCCTTCTAAAACAATCATTATAGAAACCAAACCACTGTGTCTAAATTTAAGCCTAAATCAAAAAAAAAAAAAAAAAACAAAACCTGGAAAAAAAATATTAATTCGCGTTACATGATAATTATAAACTATTTTGATATCTTCTCCTCTGCGGTTAACTTGTCTATTGACTGCTTTATGTTGATACACTCCAGCAACACTGAGTTCAGAGTGTTGTATCCCTTTATCACATTCGTGGTGTTCATTATTGGCTTCGTAGGCAAGCCAAGCTCTTTCAAGAGGTTGTCCACCTTATTTTCAACAGATGCCTTGTTGGTCACCAATTTATTTGAATTCAACATTATACCAGATGACGTGTACATGTCTGAGTTTACTTCCAAATGCATTTTGTCCTTCTCAAAGTCCGTTAAATTGTTTACCAACTCGTATATCATCTCATTCTTGGAATTTGCTTGGTACACCTTTTGTTCACCCGCTCTCTTGGATAGAGTTGATATTAGCTTTTTGCTGTTACTTTCAGTAACCTTATCACTTTCAAGACTACTGTGTTTCTTTGCCAAAGGAGAGGCTTCGTTGTTGCTATCATTTGTGTCAAAGTCAATCTTTCGCTTCTGTGACTTAAACTTGGAAAATTGCTTTTGCCAAGGATTCTCTGGATACAGGGCTACGTTTTTGTTCAAAGAACTACTTCTCATTTTCATTAAGTTTTTATACAATTGAGAAAAACCTGCTGCTGACAAAAACTGTTCAGGAATAAAATTAGTTGCAGTTTTGGGATAATCCAATAACTTTACAATACTGTCTCTTTCTTCCTTAATTTTCTTACTTGTTACCTCGAACTTTCTGGCTTCAAGAATTAAAGCTTCCTCTTCCGCTACCTCGGCTGCTGATCTATTAAATAGTTTTTCAAGGTTGTGTTTTCTATTCAAGTCTTTTTGCAAGCTAAAGTTCAACAAGTCATTCATCTCATATCTTCCATTATGTTGGAAGTAGATAAGACAGCTTTTGTAAAATATGTATCTAATTTCAGACACACTCAATTCCTTGTCCAGTTTCTCTTGGTTTTCAACGTTGAATCTGTCCTGTATGACTATCCATTTCAGATCATATATCTTGGCAAGATCTAAAATTTGTTGGGCTACTTCAAATGTTAAATACTTCAACTTTTGATCTATTAAGCCATTAGCTTGTTCTGTGTAATCAGGCTCCGGAAATTCCCTTTTTAAGTCCTCTTCATCAATTTCATTAAGTTCTGCATCTGGATTATCCTTTTTGAACTGCTCAATTTTCACCTTTTTAAGGACTTCTAGTTCCTGAAGGTACTTTTGATTCAATGAATGAACAATGCTTGGAACCAAACTTTCTTTGTACTTTTTCAGACTTTCATCAAAAACTTCTCTACTGACAAAATATGGTATTTTGTATTGATGTATGTATTGATTAAACTTATGCGTTATGTCTCTTGAAACGTTTGTGTCTTGATCTAAGTGCTTATCAAGCTTTATCCATTGTTCGTATGTGTTATTATTAAATTTGATCTTATTTGAATAAGTCCACTTACCAACTTTCTTAACATTTTGCTTAGGATTGTTAAGCTTCAAAGATGGAATTTTATCCCCAATAGAATTATACAATTGCTTTTTTATGTTGTCCGTATTAGAATTAGGCTTCTTATCAGAGGATGAGCCCATGATATCCATTAAATCATTAGTGCTAGACATGTCAGCGTGGTTTATTCTGTTTGGCTGATCAGGTTTTTCAAATTAAATAAGCAGAAATTACATTTGAATTGGAAAAAAAGAAAAAAAAAAAAAACAACTCAGATACGAGATGATGAAAAAAAAAAAATACTAATAAGGAAAATCAACACAGATGTTGGTAATGATTTCAAGCATTGATTTCCACATCTTTACAGAGAGAACACACTAGAATACATACTTCAACCCATATATCGCTTCAGTTAACATAAAGACAACTAAATAGAGCAATTAACATTTCAAGAGTGTCAAATTACAGCCTATATTAACATTTAATAAGCATAAGAAAGTAGCAGGATTACATGATTATTAAACAAACTTTCAACAAAGTAAATCACTTCTTTGATTCTCCACTGATCAAAATATGGGTGTTTTCACTATTACTGAAGCTATTCTTGGTCTTCAACTATAAGACAATTCATAACACCCAGATAGTTAACATATTAGACATTGTGAAAACACCTTCACCTGTCCAGTGGTATCATGATGATGTGGACTATCCTCCTCTTTTCATGTACCTTCAACATATAATATCGCTATTCACCCCAGAGAAAATTGAAGATTCTCAAAAAGCAATAGTGTATCGAAAGCTAAGTGTGACGATTTTAGATTTTATATTTGTCTCAATTCTCAATTTCTACTCAAAGGAGAAATACAATCTTCTGATATCGGCCAGTATCATACTGAATCCATGCGTTTTCCTACTGGATAACATTTACTTTGATTACAACGTCTTTGTTTATGGATTTTTGGCTCTGTCCATCATATATGTGCAAAAAAAAAGTATTTTAAAAGCAGCATTTATTTTCACAATAAGTATTTTTCTGAATAAAGACTTCGTTTGCCTGGTACCTTGCTTTTTGGTTGTTTTTGTTAGATCATATTGCTTGAGATCAGTGAAATTTAAGTTTAAAACATACTTATCCTTCCTGACTGTCTTTAAATGGAACAAAATTATGAAGCTAGCGCTGGTCATTAGCTCAGCAATTTTACTTTCATTCTTTCCATTCTTTGTTCAAAAAGCAACTGTAAACGACTTTAAAGAAATCTATTTCAAGGTGTATCCAAAAACATTACTGTTGATTAATGAAGAACTATCTCCATCAAATGTATGGACTTTATATTCTTTAGTTGATAGCTTATTAACACAATTGTTCAAGTATTTCAATAAATTAAATAAATTCAAATACTTTGCCATAAATAAAAACACTACACTAAATGAGGCCAATGATTTGATCAACGGCAAAAATGTATTCAATGCCTTGCCTGATATTGAGCCAAAAATAAACTTTTATTTCATAGCCTTTTATCAATCTCTTGCGATAATTCCCCTGTTCTTTAACTATGAGTTCAAGAGGTTTATAGGCAGCTTGACGTTATGTTGTTACACTACTTATCTTTTTGGTCGAAACATAAAATCCACAGATATTTTGCTTGTGATGATTCCTTTCACATTTTTGGTTATATTTGACAAAAGACTCCTGACTCCATTCATGTTGTTAACGAGCTCTGGCTTTGTATCACTTTTTCCAATAATAAGCTCTCCCGAGGTTTTTATGATGAAATTGACTTATACTACGATATGGATGATCATTTTTTACCTTTCCTTCAACAGCTCCGCCAAAAACAATGCAGAAAACAGAAGGGTTTGGTTCTTTGATAGACTCTCGCTGATCTACATTGTGAGTTTGTTCCCAATGATCATTTTTTGTGGAATTCTGAATACTTTTGAGTTCAAAAGCAAAAAGTACAAACAAATCGCATTACTAATATATAATTGTTACTGCTCCCTGGGCATCATAACTTCATGGTTCGGGTTGTCATGGTTGTACAACTTTGACGAGCATATGTGGACATGAAGCTACTTTTTCTTCTTTAAAATCATTTTCGGACTTCTAGGTATCTTTTCTTGTTGCTTGTTCATAGGATTGTACTGTTTGAAAAAATCGTCATTTTCCATATCTGCTGCTTTGTGAACTTTAGCCGCATATCTGAGATCCAGGTCTATCGCGTTTTCTAGCTTTTCAAACTGATTGCCATTTGTTGTGCTCAAGCCTTGCTGATTATTCAATAAGTTCACATTGGTGTTACTTAGGCTATGTTGATTATTAGCTAGCGGTGATGAATAAACAGCCTGCGAGAATGCTTGGAATATACTGTTGTTTGGGGACTGCATTACAGAATCAATGTTGAACATCATGCCCAGGTTCTGGTGTTGCATATTGCTAACGATTTCCTTGGCATTAAAGTTCGGTGTTCTGTTGGAGTGCATTTGGTTTGGTATTGTTACATTATCCTTGTTGTTAGGACTTAAAGTAAAGTATTTGTTGTAATCATAATCTTCTACTTGCTTGTTTTTTAAGGAGTACGGAGAACCCATGTTGAAAAACTTACTTGCAGAGTTCAGCAATGAGTTCGTGAGGTTATTAGCACTTAGTTTGGCATTTGGCGTTTGGTTCAATATCGACATGTTCATCGGAGACAGCTCCAGTAAAGCAGGTATGGCGATTTCCATCTCATCAGTATTCAACTTGACAGATGGATTTAGCTTACCTATTTGGCTTTCTGTATTTTGATCTTGGAAACGAATGGAAGCTGAAAGTGGGGGTGTCTTGAGTTTTTCATCTTCATCGCTCTGTTCCTTATTTTCATGCACGTTTATCATTGCACTTGCTGAATTATCCTTATTATCAATTGACTGGAACTTCTGCAGCATGTTCATAATTCTCTGTTTCTCCTCTTCATCAAAGTCGTTCTTTTCTTCGGCCAATGGGTTATTCCATTTCAAGTAATCTTCATTGGTAGAATTTTCAGTGTCCTTCATACTAACAAATTCGTGATGCTCCGGCATAATGCTGAGTTTGTTGCCTAAAAGAAAATCCATTTTGTTGTTTTCCTTTATTTCCATGATACTGCTATTTTCATCAACTTTTTCAATATACGCCTTACCCGACTTGTCTAACTTGAGTGAAAGCTTTGACAGTTGCTTTCGAGCAGTTGATGTTACTGATGAAGGTGTTTCGTTAAAGTTCTTCTTGCTTGTTGTAACTGTTGTATTGCCTTGATGCATAGTGTGCATGGGTGTTTCTAAATTATTGAGCATGCTGTTTTTTCTGGATCTTTTCTTTTTTATGTCCTTAACAGAAGAGCTTATTACACTATCATTTTTTTTGGTATCCAAATTTGTGGAAGCCAATGGGTCACTATCCTTGGTATTGGTATTCACGCTATTGTTTCTGTTCCTGGTAGGAGTCTTCTGATTGCTACTAGACACAATTTTCAAAACCTCACTCAAGTTGCCATTGCTGACGGATTTGTTCAATAGCAAAGTGTCTTCCTTTTTAACATTCTTCAAGGAAACATTTCCTGTTGAAACACTTTTGACAACCTTTTTGGGTGAGCTTTTAACAGTTTTCTTATCAAGAGTTGGGGATATATCCGATTTCATGTTGATTATATTGAGCTTGTTTGGTGTGTTTAAATTTGATTTAGCCCTTTTGTTTGGAGACTTATTGAAACTTAAAACATTTCCGAATTTCATGACCTGCTTTCCATTTTTCTGTTGATAGATTTGCTGCTGAACTTTCAAAGAGCTCACAGCCATGGGAGACCTCATGGGGTCATTGTAGTTTTTGATTATTCTGGGTCTTCCTCGAGCTTTCTTGATATTCTCCGGTGATTTTGTAGCTTTGTTATCTATGGTAGAGCTTCCAGGGGTTCTCTGTATCTTGACCTTGTTTACTATGGAGTCAGTGGCAACAGGAATAACATTCGTGAAGAAGTGTTTATTTGCTGAAAGATCATCATTCTTGTGATTTGAACTCATGGTGATAGTGTGTGAGTGTCAAGTCGTTGGGAGTACCAGGAAGTCTGTTTCTGGCTTGTTGTTAATTTTTTTTTTTTGAGGTGTGTCTCGATTTAACTAAAAGGTTTTTTTTTTTTTTTTTTTTTTGATATTTTTTTTTGGTTAGCGATACAAATATGCTTGCTAAACATAAATCTAGATTAACTGGAAGCAACAAGAATGTGATTATATGGGTTCTAATATCCGATATAACACATTCTAATCCTTAGCAACAAAGCTGTTACGTATTCAAAAGGTAATATTAAAAAGAAAGAGTTATTTCAAAATGCTTTATATAGAGTCCAGATCTTGAATGTTAGGGCAAGGACCAACAGGAGTGATACTCAATGGGTTGATTCTTTTGTGGGATCTTGTGTAGTGCAACTTGATATGGGCAAAATTTGTTGTGTCTCTGAAGGCACTTGTTTCCGGATGATTATACAACTTGATCATCCAGTTGTTCAGGAAAGGATAATCTGATCTAATCATTTTTAGGTCACATTTGAAGTGTTGATGGTAAACTGGATCAAATCTCACTATTGTGACAAACAGTCTTATGTCCGCCTCGGTTATCTGGTTTCCAACAAAATACAGCATCTTGTTCTTATCAGCAAGATCACTTTTGGAATATTTTTGCTTGAAGTGCTCTTCTACCTCATCCAAGCTTTCAAATAAAATATAAAAGTTTTTTTCATACGCTTGCACTTGTTCGGCAAAGCCTGTTTTGTAAACCCCATTGTTGATGGTTTCATATATTTTCTCATTCCAATAGTCAATTTCCTTTTTGTCGTTTTCAGGGTATAGAGTATTTAGAAGCTGTTTTTTCTTATCACTAAATTGCAATAGGCCTTCACTGTCACTGAGCATTCTCAAGATTTCAGAACTTTCATTATTAACAATGGTCTTTGTTTTGATGTCGTACAAAATAGGGACTGTGAATCTACCGTCGTAATCAGGATTTGATGAGTAGTACAAATCACGCAAATGCTCAAATCCATTAATGTGGTCAATAGTACCATCAAAGTCGTACTTATTCCCATCAGCGTGGCAGTTGGCAAATGAGTGAGTGCAATTATTGATGTTATTGGCCAGGTATGGGGTTAGGTCAGAAACGACACCAAATCTGTTGTTCTTGTCCCCGTTATCAATTGTGGTGAACTCTGATTTGTCATCAACTGGCAAGAATCTCCAACCTTTGATGGCTGTTGGATTTGACTTATTTGTTTCTGGGCTTGCTTCCATGTACCAATGGACAATGGACATTGAAATAACATTTGTTAAACCCATTAGCGCTCTGGCACATGAAACTCGGGATGCCCATGGACAAGCCAAGCTTATGTAAAGATGATAACGGTTTGGCTCGGGCTTGAAAACAGGGTGCGATTTTGAAATAATTTCTCTGAAAGATGATGCTTGTCTTTTAAACTCGCCTGATGATGGATCAGACCAAGACTTGTTGTTTTGCAAATCGATGGACATTTTGTTTTGTATGGTAAATGATGGTTTAATGATATATTAGTTTTTTAGTATGTAATATTATATTTTGATTGATGCTTTCTCCCAGTTATATACAAACTTATGTGAAGCTTCTTTTTCATTACTAAGAAATTATTAAGGCGTTTAGAATGCCATGATTTTTTCCCCACTGTTTTTTTTAAGGGATGAAAAACCCCACATTTTGAATATCTACGTAATTTTGAAATGCCAGATATCATTTTTAAACAGTTCAGTAATTATTTGCGTCTTACAGAACCAATGTAATCATCAGTCATGTTTGCAATTGTATAGTTTTGTTTTAGGGGGCATGCTAATTCAAATGATAGAGGCATTGTCCTTTATTTTTATGCAAGTGTTTTAAATTGTTATTGACAGTTGCTATATATTTTCCTTTCTACCGGTGATAACGTCAAATTAAGAATTAAGTATGCATTTTGTAAACGTGTCAAAGATGAATCTGACGTTGATGATTGAAATAACAACCCAGTTTAGTGAGTGACAGTAAAAAAAAACCTCAAGAGGTCGTAAGTACATTGCGATGGTTCATATCTTCAATTAACAATGAAAGTAACAAGTGTTCTATTTGTTCATTTCTGCTTGTAATTGTAAGTTTATAAGGCATATTCAACATGATATACTTTAATTATATAAACTTAAGATCTTATTTTTTTGTTTTTAATAGAAACAAAATGTAGGAGGAGCAAAAGCATTGTTTAGCAAATAAACATACATGCATTTAATTCTCTGTACATACATGCTTGATGTAAGCTTTAATGGACAATTCCAATATGTATATCATTCCTTGATCTTTTTTCCCAGTGACTAAGACTATTTATTCTGAATCGTTCTACTCATACACGTGCCGTGTAAATTTTGAAACTTCTTCTTTTTCCGAAGGCGAAAAAAAAAAAGCAGAAGTTAGCAATTAGAAGTCTGATTAATTTGGCAGTTTAATTTTTATTATCACTTCTAATAACTCAGATCAATGTTAAAGCCCTTTAATTAGAAATGTCTGATTTTTAGATATATATATTGATATGTGTTCAACATCTGAGTTGAAAACAAAATGAAAAATTTAACAGTAAAAATAAACCATACATAAACCATAAATAATCAACAAAATGTCGTCTAATAAAGCCCTATTTGCTGGTAGAACCATACTAGCCTCTAGTATTTCTAAATCATACACTCAAGAAATTTCTCAAAAATGTCAAGCCATATCCTCATCTATTATGTCTCCTAGTGGCAAAAAGCCATTTTTAGTCGGATTCTTAGCTAATGATGATCCTGCCGCTGAATCTTATGCCAACTGGACGAAAAAGACATGTGAAGAAATGGGCTTTGAATATCAATTAAGAAGAGTTCAAAATAAAGATTTTTTAGAAGAAAAAATTATAGAAGCCAACAATGATGATGCCGTTGATGGGATTATGATATATTTCCCTGTTTTTGGCGATGCTCAAGATCAATACTTGAAGCAAGTCATCAGCTTGGAAAAGGATGTTGAAGGCTTGAACCATACTTACTACCAAAACATGTACCACAACATTAGATACTTAGATGAACAAAAAACCAAGAAGTCCATTGTCCCTTGTACTCCTTTAGCCATAATCAAAATATTAGAATACTTGAAGATTTACAATACAATGTTACCAGTAGGTAATAGATTGTATGGTAAAAAGGCCATAATCATCAACAGAAGTGAAATTGTTGGTAGACCACTAGCTGCTTTGATGGCAAATGATGGTTGTGTCGTTTACAGTGTTGATGTTCATAATATTCAAAAGTTCACCAGAGGTGAAGGCTTAAAGTTCTCAAAGCATCATGTTGAAGATTTAGGCAGCAATACTCCTGAATTGCTAAAGCAACTGTCTTTGGATGCTGATATTGTTATAACAGGTGTTCCTGTAGATAACTACAAATATCCAACTGAAAACATAAAGGAAGGTGCTACTTGTATCAACTTTTCTTTCCATAAAAACTTCAACGAAGATGTTAAATCAAAAGCCGGATTATATGTTCCTAGTACAGGTAAAGTCACAATCTGTATGTTACTAAGAAACATGTTGAGATTGATCGAAAACAAATACCAAAACTCTAGTAATGTTTAATTTATTTTTAGTATCTTAAAATAAACAAAGACATATATCTTTTTAAATAAAATTTTTTTTTTCTTTTTTCACCTTATTTGTTACTAAATGATTTTATATATACTCATTTTTTAACCTTCTTTCTGGATGGTTCTTCAAGAATTTCTTGTTCTTGTTCTAAAGTGTATGGCTCTTCGTCGCTGGCAAGGTCTTCTTCGTCATTATTTAGGTAATCTTCTTCCATAGCTTCATAATCAACTTGATCGTATCTAGGTTTCAAACCCTTCATTTTTCTTGTCTGTAGACCACTTAGATCTTGTTTACCCATATGAATTCTACCCAATTTATCACCCATAACGTCCATTTCAATATTCTTTTCCATTCTGAAGTTGTTTGCGTTATTAGCACCATAGGCTTGCTTAGGTTTTCTCATGGCTTCCTTCTCCATATCAGCTGATGGTAACTGTTCTCTACCAACCTTAAAATCTAGTCTTGGTCCCATTTCCTCTAATTCAATTCTTGGTAGCAGTTTTCCGGTATTAGAATTAACTACACTGTTATTATTGGACTTGTATGACTTGATCTTATAAACTCTGAACAAAACATTAGGTAACTTATTGCTGACAGTTTCATCATATTCACCATCAACAGACAAACTGATGACGTATTGCAAAGCCTTAGCATCTTGAACTTGAGAAGAGCTGTCCTCTTTGTATAGATCCATGAATAATGACTTTATGTGCTTATATGTAGGGTGAGTGTTGAATATGTCACCTTGAATGGAGAACATTGGTTTCAAACCAACGTTGTAGGTCAACTTCTTGAAATCTTGCATCAATTTAAAGTTCTTGACAACTTGTAATTCTATGATATCATATACTTTGTATTCAAAAAATCTAACAAAAGTCAAGTTATTTGGTCTCTTTTTATTGTTGGATGATAAAACTATTATGGAGGCATCGTTTTTGTCACTGAAAAACTCAAGGTTAGAGTGGTCAGCTTTATCAAATGGTAATAGATCTTTGTTTTGGTTCTTTTTGGTAAACTTCTTCATAAAAGGCTTTTTCATGTTACTTAAGTCAACAGTTATATCATGTAGGGCTTGGTTAGATGTGTGAGTTGGAACAAACAAAGCTGTTTTTACATTTTCAACTAGTTTACCTTCTCTATTTTCCAATGCTCTTTTGGATCTGGCGTTTTTTGGTTTTGTAGTTCTAATCATTATGTTCAGTTTCTTATTGGGGTTTGTTGCTGAATAGCTTTTTTCTTGATTAATTGATTGTATTAATGAATACCTCACTGAAATAGATTTACTTTTATTTTTAAAACAAAATGATTTTAATGTAATTTTATTAGTCTAAAAAAAAAAAAGAAAAGAAATTATGAGTGAAAATAACGATGATAAACACTTAGGATACCCTAAAAGGGAAATTCAGATGTGCACATCAAAAAAAGAAACTAACCAGATCACGTGTAAATTACACAAAGTCTTGTGTTTAGAGCCACAAATTTCAAAAATCCCATTTTGTATCAATGATTTTTTTTGTGTATTTCACATCTATACACTTTGTCAAATATATATGATTATAATCTGTTTTATTTACTAAGTTGATTCAATTAAGCTTTTTATTCATATTTATAGAACTTAACCAAGCTATTTGTATATGCTACAAAACATATCATGTCAAGATCATCTGCTACTACCGCAAAAATTGTTCCTAGACCATCGAACAAAAAACTAAAAAAGTTGGAAAAACTGAAAAAAAAGGCTTCCAACAGTTCTGCTCCTTCTTCTCAGGGATCAACTATATCCACTCAATCAGAGGAAATTGTTTCTCATGAAAATGAATCTAACAGAACTACAAAAAGTGTTGTTTCTGAAGACTCAGTAGCAATTTTTAATGGCCAACCTAATGAAGCAACTCCAATATTATGTGAAAATGAACTCGATACACTAAACGTGAACGAAAATAACCAAACTACTGAAGATGATAAAACTGCAGATGCTGAATCATTAAGCAACTGTGATGACGAAAACCAAAAAGGGACTGATTTTAATGCCATGGAATGTGAGGACGTGGAAGTGACTACGCCGCAAGAAGATATCCCTGAAAGCCAAGATTTTTTGGAGAAGCAAAAACCAATATCTCAGGATATAAATGCTGCTTTAAAACAAAGTACTATGTTAAACGATGGTTTCAATAAATGTTTGATTGAAGAGTCTTCTTATTCACCTGATCCAAATACAACAACAGATATGTTGAATGACAAGTCATTTGTAACTAATGAAGAAGATAATGTAAATATATTATCTGATGATGACATTAATCCAGATACAGATGAGCCACTAGAACAGGATGAAATAAATCCAAGCACAGCAGAACCGGTTAAACAGGATGAAATAATTCCAGATACAAATGAACCGGTAGAACTAGATGAATCTTTGCTTGTTGAGGAGAAACAGAAAGATCTAATAAATTCAGTAAGTGATCAAGTTATATCACGTGAAGAAGAACAAGTTTTCAAAACCTCTGAGTACGATGATTGTGCTGATAAAGAGACTCATCCCCAATGTTTAGAGGAAACAAAACTTGAAGATTCTCGATTAAAAGAAGATGTATCAGCTGTAGATTGTGTAAAAGACATCACTATTGGGGACGAGTCTGATATAGTTGACTTAAAAATGTCGGAAACCCATAACGATCAAGTAATCAAGATAAAACAAGATTTCCTGGATGCAATGGATATTGATACTGATCGTTCAACTAAGGAGTTTGATGTTAATCAAGCTGAAAACATTAACATTATTTTGGATCATAGGAAATACGTATTGAAATCTGTAACTACAGAAAAGACCACTCTGTATACATCGCAACTTTTAGACAGCAAATTGAATGTCGACTTTGATATTGCTGTCAGTATTTTGGAGAATGGTCGCATTAAGTTTTCTAATATCAGTAATAAACATTCTTTGAACTTGGAGTATGATTTGTTGGCATTGTTGAATATATCTGTAAGTCATTTAAAATCTTTGAAGGTATTTCTAAAGTCTAACTATTCAACAAATTTGTTAAACGATAAAGTTCAAGGTGAAATTAATCCTTCTGTGTTGATCATCGACACATTCTCAGGCACATTGTGGGATTTTGAAAACATAAGAAGTTCATTCGTAAGCCAAACACCATTAATTAGAAAGAATGATATTTTGAGAAAGTTGAACTTTACTACAGAAAAAGACATATCATTTTTGCGTAACAGTGGTTGTTTGTTGCTGAAAACTGAAAAAAATCAATTGGTTTTATACAATATTTACAAGAATCAAATTGCCTACTTGAAAGATAACTATGAAAAACAAGGTAAAGGATTTTTTCGAAAGATGTTTTCTTATGGAAATTCACCTAGAGATGATGTCATTGATTATGTTATTGAGGACAGTCGCAATGAAGACACAATTGTCGTTTTGTTTAAATCAGACATTTCCATGTATCATATAAGAAAGCACAATGATTTGCCAAATGCAAAGTACCACTTTGATAGAAATGAAGAATTTAATGACATTGAAAAAGACGATTTGATTTACAATAGCATATTAAATAACAGAATACCAATAACTGTTTTAAGATTGAATAGGGTATACTCTAATAAAAATGCTTCTTTCTACTCCTTGCTAATTTGCACAAGCTATTCAGAGTATATTCTTGTTAATCTAAAGATTTCTGATAAATGTGAAGCTTTAGGACAATTTGAGTTGAAATACTTGAAAAATGAGTCCATGTGTTATACAGAAGAGCTAAGAGTTCAAACCTCATACATAGATCAACAGGATTATTACACATATTTCCTTACCTATAGAAACGAAATCTTTTTCTCTCAAATTCCTCTATGCGCTAATGAAAAACAGTCAATTTTCTCTGATGTTATTATATTCAAGCCAGAAACTAAGGTTTTTACTGAATCTATTTACCAGGTTGAATATGCTGAAGACAGATCAACCTGCTTGTCATTCCAAACGGACATTGGTGGTCAATATACATTTTATCAGCTTCATCTAAAAAATGAAGATCAATCTTTAAGTGAGACAGCTGCTTATTCAGAGCTTTTAAACTTCCACCTTAAAAATTATGTTCTTAACATAATTGTCGATAATGATCAAGAATTATTTGACAATAAGGTTGAATATAAATGGATGTCTTTAATGAAAAACGTTTTTGAAGAAGCCTTTGAAAACCAAGTATATGAAACTATGACTAATACCGACATGCTGCCAGAGAAAAAATCGTACATATTTGAGAATATTTTGCATAATATAAAAGATAATTTGCTTTCTTGGGTAACAATTACAAGCAAAGAATTTGTAAAATTATCAGTGTTAAGGATTCTTGAACATTTAAGCAAAATTAAGGTATTAACTACCATACCTGAATCGACACTATCGGCTGAGCAATTTGTCATAAGTACGTTCAGTGAATTTAATCAACAATATATGAGCGGTGATCATGAAACTTTAAGAGTTGATAATATGCTAGATTTTGTCACTAATGTAGTTTATGAATCATTGTTATGTGGCATTGAGTTGAAGTATAGATCTGATAATTTTGTAGATTTATTAGGCAAAGCCTGTTACAATAGTGTTTTATTCTCTTCAAATGTTAATCATAATTTGGTAAATTTCATTACTATAGCTCAATCATTGGATTTAGATTTTAATGAAAAAGTCTTTGGTGGATTTTTGAATTTGCTAAAGGTGATGTATTATCAAAACGCTTTTGGCGTCAATAAGCTTGACACCTTAGTGGTAAGCATTGGAAACGTATTGAATATCTTTAAGGATAAATTGGAATTGCATGAAATCAATTTGTTGAAGGATTTGACTGTAATTAACAAAGACTGGATAAGTACCTTCAAGATATACGACTACTTGTCTGCAAGCCAAAAGATACAATACATTGAGTATCAAAATTTTTTTGGATTGGAAGAGGATAAGAACGTTTTGATTAAGTGCTTTTTAGATTTGTACTTGAACAAAGAATATAGAACAAAGTTGCAAAACTTTTTTGATATAATGAGTGGAATTAATAGTCCCGCATTTATTAAAGACGTTTATAGAGAGTTAGCTTCTAGAGAGAGGAAAGCAAATGTTCCTGAGGTTTTGTGGGCATTTGAAACATTGATTAATAAAGATTACAAGAAGGCATTTAAAGCCCTTTCTGAAATAGAGAGCAATAAGATGAATTTTACTGAAAATAAAGCAAAAGGTCAAGATTTTGAAGGATTCAAAGATAGTATGATGAGACTATGTGAAGTGTTAAGTGCCAATGATGAGAAGTAGTTGTCTTTTTTTTTTTCTTCATTTATTGCTTATATCTGTTAATTTATAGAATAGTATATAATAGAAACGTTAACATTAAACACTCATTTTCATTTTTATGGATTTGTGAGGGTTGTAATCGACAATTTCAAAATCATCTAGCTTGAAATCATCAATGTCCTTGATGTCTCTCTTTATTTGCAAGGTAGGAAATTCTCTAGGAGTTCTTTCAATTTGCTCCTTTAGAGCATCGATGTGGTCTTTGTAAACATGAGCATCACCCATAGTATGGATGAAGTCACCACAGTCCATGCCAACAACTTTGGCAATCATTTTAGTCAACAAGGCATAGGAAGCAATGTTGAAAGGAACACCTAAACCCATATCGCATGATCTTTGGTAAAGAATGCAGGATAATTGGGGCTTTTGATTTTCAGGGAATGACACGTAGAACTGGCAGAACACATGGCATGGGGGTAGGGCCATTTTCTTGAAGTCTGGAGGGTTCCACGCAGACATAATGATTCTTCTGTCGTATGGGTTGGTCTTTAGCTTGTGAATAATTTCGCTCAGTTGGTCGTATCCCTTGCCTGTGTAGTCTGTGTGGCAGTCGACATATTCAGCACCAAAGTGTCTCCATTGGAAACCGTATACTGGACCCAGATCGCCTTCTTCTCTATCAGTCAAGCCCAGAGAGTCTAGATATTCACGGGAACCATTACCATCCCAGATTTTAACGCCTTCTTTTTGTAGATTTTTGTTGTTGGTGTCACCCTTAATGAACCACAGTAGTTCTAATATAATGGCCTTTGTGAATACCTTTTTTGTTGTCAGTAAAGGAAACTTGTTATCTCTCAACGAAAATCTCAACTGTGGAGGAGCAAAGATAGATAGTGTACCTGTACCAGTTCTATCTGGTCTAGATTCTCCGTTTTCAATGATGTTTCTACACAGATCCAAGTATTGGAGTTCTTCTTTGTTTAAAAATTCTGGCATTTCGTGATGTGTTTTTTGGTCTTTGGGTATAATGGATTATTGGTTTTTCTATACATAAAGTTAACTCATTATTAATTATATAAGTCAATATAAGATAAAATGTTTATTTAAAAAGTACTAAAGTTAATTATTGGGAGAAAATTTGAAAAGAAGTTTAAGTTTTTTTTTTGTCTTTAAATTTGTTTGCTCGGTTACGCGTTTTCGTGTTTCAATCACGACGGAAGCGCTGTCAGTCAAAAAAAAAGAGTACCGAAAAAGACGCCAGCAGTTCGGATATAAGCAGGTGTGATTTTCCTCGGTGTTTACAGAAAACGTGTGTTATTTTGTCATTTCCCAAGTTTATCAATCTACAAAGTTAGACTGGACTGATAACAAGTTTGAATGCACACCAATTGGTTAGACAAAACTGAATCAAAGACCAAAAATGAATATCAACATATTTGATGACAGTGATAACGAAATATCTGACAATGCTTGGAAGGATCCTTTAGAAAATGACAACTTCTCAATCCAAAGAGAAGAAAGTGACTATGAATACAATAAATACTCTGATAGCAACTCTTTCACAGAGGAATTCAATGCCGATAAAGCGGAGTCGGAATCCAACTCAATCAAACAAATCCTGAACGAAATGATACCCCAGAATGATAGCTCTGATATCTTCATGGATAACGACAAGGTGGAAAACAAGGAAGCAAATATAGAAGAACAAATATTCAATGATGATAATGATATCAACATATTTGATGATTTGCCTACTGAAGATTTACCTATTGACACCTTTTTTGTAAAAGAAAAGAATAATTCAAGAACAAACATAAAGAAAACTCATGGGCTACAAGTTCAGAAGTTGTACAATAAGAATAAAACAACATATGATAAGAAGGCCGATATTCTGGCTGTAGATGAACATCCAAAAACAGAATCTCCAAAAGTGGTTTCTGTGACTGATGAAAAACTTGAAGATATATCAATTACCCCTGATGAGACAAATGTGGTTGAAGTAAAGAGGACTATTAAAGAATTACCAAAGCCAGAGCCTATCTTTTTGAACTCAGATCCAGTACATAGCATAGAGTTATCTGATCCTTACAAAGTGGGTGACCTAACAAATTCTTTCATAGAATTTCAAATAACAACAATTTTATCTCCGGATACAGTATTAAGAGGGAAAAAAGTGAGCGAAGAGGAATATGAAAGAACCTTTGTAGTCAAAAGAAGATACAGTGACTTCCGTTGGTTGTATAGGCAGCTGCAACAAACATATTGGGGATACATTATACCATCTCCACCAGACAAGTCCTTGAAAAACCTGTTCGCAGTTTCAGACCACGATAAGCTGAGTTTGAAGAGAAAGGACTTACTGCTTAACATGCTAGTGAAGATAGCCAGCAATCCGCACATTCAATATGATGACAACTATTTGGAATTCTTGACCAATCTGGAAAGTCAGAAATTTTCAGAATATTACAAAATCAAGGACCAAGAAACACTTTCTTATGCTGTCCACGATCCATTGGATCTTTCTGAAATCCCAAGATTGAGTGAATACAAGCTTTTTGGAAAGGAAGATGGGTTGAATTTCTATGAAGAGGCGAAAGGTATGGAGACTGAACAATTTCTAGAGAAAAAAATCACTCAAGCTCTAAGAAATTACAACAGTAACAACTCCTCCCTGACAAAGGCTTTGTTTGGGTTTGCTAAAACTGTTATTAATGATGGTGTTGAGAATGCGATACCACGATACAATGAGCCGGATAACTATTTCGATGAGGCCGAGGACTGTTGGGATTCATTGTTCACAGAGCTGAAGAATTTGGATACTGTCTTAAGGAGTTTGAAAGAGAGTAAAGAGAAATCAATGTGTGACTTAGCCAATTTGAGTGATATTCTGAAAAAAGTGTCTGGTGAAAATGTATCAGAAACCTTCAATCAGTTATACTATGGATTTTCCCACGTTCAAACCAGCATAAGTGATGTTTTGGGGCGTTCAAGCGAAATAGAAAAGCTTATATTCTCAGACTATGTACAGGATCAACTGAGATCTTTGAACAACAGCACATCAATATTTAACCAAAGATACAAGCTAGGGTCCATTTTAGTTCTTCTTGAATGGATTGTTAAGAACAAAAAGCTTGGGAAAGTTGTATTGGAAGGCGAAACTTTAAAGAAATGGGAAAATCGTTACAATTCAGTAAAAATGAAATGGAGAGAGATTGGTGTTATTATCAAAAGACAATTGTATGAGTTTGATATTAACAGGGTTGTTGAATTTAGAAATTGCATAGAAATATACATTGAAACTTTTAAAGAACAACAAAAGGAATTGATTGAAATATGGGAGACTTTTCTTCAATCGTTTTGCTAAATCTATTTAAAAAAAAATCTATAAACAAGGATATATATTATGGTTTTGAAATATTTACAGGACATGCCAAAATTAAAACCGAAAGTCAACTACTCTTTACTTTCTTTTAATGTACGTTCATGAACAGCTTTCATGGATTCTGAATCAACAATAATACCATCTGAAGCAACACACACCTTCATGGACGAGTTATCATTGATGTATCTCTTTGTACCGTTGAAAAACTGATCAAATTTTCTAGATGAGAAGTGGGTTAGAATCACATTCTTGGCTCTCATCATATCAGCTATGGACAAGGCCTCAACAATGGTTGAGTGTCTCTTCTTCACAGCATGATCATGAAGGTCGTTTTGGAAAGTGGCCTCATGAATCAAAAAGTCAGAATTGTAGCCTATCTTGGTGAATTTCCTGTTTGGTCTGGTATCACCACTTATAGATACTTTGAATGTTTTTCCGGGAGAGATTTTGAAGGTAAAGGAAGACGAATAAGACTCCATGCAGTGGATGGCATCAACAGTCTCAAACTTGGCTAAGTGTAGATCATTGGTCATCTTGTTGAGTAAAGGACCGAATTGACTGAGGTCCAGTGATTCGATGAAATCACCTTGATACAGATATTTACATGTGTTTTTCCTGATGGGTCTTCCAAGATTGGTATTTCTGAAGATTTCATTGGAAACAGCAACAATTCTTTTCAGCAACTCCTTGTTATTAGCAAAGGACTCAACAATGAAGCTTATGAACCTGCAAGGAACTAGCAAATACAACACCTTGTCTTTGTCTTCCTTGTTGTATGCATACCACTTGTTGATGGTTGTGATAATACCACCAAGATGATCTGCATGCAAGTGGGACAAGTATATGAACTTCATGTGATGAAAGATGTGTGCCAGTTCTTCATCGGTGGACAGTCTTCTCAATGAGTTGTAAGAACCTTCACCAGCATCCAAGTAACCAAAAGTATCTTCATATTCATCCGTCTCATTATTGTAATAGGGAATTTTGATTAAATTAGATGAAACATTGGAGGCAAGTCCTGGCTTGGAAGAGAAGGTACCCAAAATTGACAATTTAGGTAGTGGAGACGGAGTCATCAAACTTGCGGGTTCAACTTTAGATAAAATTTCCAAGATCTGGTTTCTTTTGTTAACAATATTCTCAGGCTTATAAGCTGGATCCTTCAATGTCAAATTTTTCTTTTCCAATATAGAACTTTCATCACTCTTATCAAATGCACGCATGATGATAGTATCGTTTTGATTCAATAAGTTGACCTTTGCAGGTTCAATTCTGGGAATATCTTCTTCTTCTGCGTATGGTTTCATTGTGGATTCATTTTGTGGGGATAAGTGTTCAAATTTCTCAAAGAATTCTGAATTGACTTTTTTGCTTAAATTCAAGTCTGTGAAGTTGTTAGGTAAATGTCTTTTGAAGTGCCAAAATGAGGCAGCATAATCATTGATCATGAACTGGTTGGAATTAACCTCCGGATGTGATATGAAGATGTTTGAGTCAGGTAAAGTCTTGGCAGTCAAAAGATCTATGAAATCAAAGAGCTCGTTATTGATAGCGACACCTTCATCTAAAGTCAGGTAAACCAATCCTGTGTTTGATGAATCAAAGTCTTTTTGTTCTTTTAGTTGCTGAGTCAGATGCTCTAAGTATTCGCTATTAACCACATGAAGTACTAAAACATCTTCAAATGATCTAGTATTGCTTGTGACATCACTGGCGGTAATAACTTTACCGTTTTCCAAGGTGATTTTACCCATTTTCAATAACTTTCCTCTTTCTCTTTGAGGAATGCCCAGTTCTATGGACTTTTCAACATCAAATTTACCTGGAACGCTGTTGAATTTGACAAAATAAGAAACTGACATGTCCTTAACTTTGACACTTTTGATAAGAGTGTCCAGCATCTGTTTTCTGTTTTCACTAGCAGTGGCAAAGTCATCTGTATCATTTTCATTATTACCACATTGGTCTTTGCTTCCACTCATGAAGGTGTCATCAATGCATGCATTCAAAAAATTCAATTGGGATTCACTCAAATCAGTGTTTGGCTCATTGTCGTCACATGAGCTTGGGTATGTAATAATGGGCTTAACACTCAGCCCCGCAAGATTCTTGACGCTATTCTCAGTATCAACGTTGACGTTGATAGACTTTCTGAGGATGAAGTGTCTGCAGCTGGCCAACAGAAGCTTCAGGTGCTCGTTGGGGTAACAGATGTTGAATGGCTTGACACTCGGTATTTCAGCCAAACTCAAAAGATACCCCGGAAGCCCCGAGATCGACCCCCATCCAAGCTTACCAGTGATCAAAAATGAATCAAACTTGGACTTGAAGGAGGCGTTTGTGATGACTCGCTGAGAGTTTTCAGAAAACCCTCCAAAGAAAAACAGTCCTCCAGTGATGGAGTTCGTGATCGTTAATAAGTCAGTTGAATAGTCATAGTTGGTTTGTGCTGTGTGATGGATTCTGTATGTGGATGAGTTGGATGCTTGAGACTTCATTTTTTTGGTTTTGCTTTCAATTATCTTATCGTTGATCAGTGTCTTTTCTGCCTTTGGCATTCTTCTAAAGCGCTTTGGTGGAGAGGCTTTGGGATGGTCAGTTGATCTTTTGTTAGATTTCTTGTGGTTCAATTTATAAACTAATCTTTTGCTGATACTGTTGGTAAATGAGTTTTTGAACATTACCTATGTAAAGCAGTTTAACAAAGAATATACAAATATATGACTTTCTTGTGGTGATGAGTTTTCTTTGGGTAATATGGTATACTAAAATTGTTTAAGATATTTTCAGTTTTTTCTTTTTTTTTTTTTGAAATGGGCGAAATGCAGAAAAAAAAAGAAAAAGAAATGTAGACATAGCCATTAAAGTCGTATGTCCGAGTTAATTAGAAAAAAAAATACATATGTAAACGAAAGAACTGTTACAAAATATCATGTTTTATGAGTATTGGCATAATGACTGCCACAAGTAAGCCTCGCTCAAAAGCATTTCAATGTCTCTTTCGTCCCAGGAAGTTGTTGGACAGCTTTGCAAGAACATGATGATCCCCGTGAAGTCCATCGATTGTAGCGTGGTTGCCCACTTCTCCAAAAATGCATAGCAAACGTAAACATGGAAGTCATTTAGCTTTTGAGCTGTTGTGCTTTGGGTTGTCAAAGAGCTGAACTCTTCGGAAAGATCATCGTTGTTGTCCTCCATGGTGACCAAGCGGGTTTTCTTTTTTTTGGCATCCTCATCCAATTCTGTTTGTGTGTTGAGGAGGGAAGAGCTTTCGGCTATGTAGGTGTCAAACATTCTTAAGACAACTCTCATGGGGAACTCACGCATCAAGAGACAGTTCATCCACCTGAATGCAAACTGGAAAAACTCAACATTCTCCCTTTGTAAATGCTCATACAACTCAGGATCCACTCGTTTGCACGTGTCCTCAAGTTTCTTGACTTGCTTGAGGATTCCAGGCTGGCCATGGACGAAGTTGTCCATTATTGACTCCAAGAATCTGTCAAAGCACCAGAACGTGTCAGCTTCAAGATTCACAAAGTCACCTTCACTCATGTACTCTGTTGGGTCTGTGTTTTCCACATCATCCCATGAGGTCAAGTCCCCAATGGCGGTGTTTTTCAAGTAATAGTCCAATAAAAACACTTGGTAGAAGGTGGTGCATATATCATTGATGCCCTGGACATATCCGGTGGATGAGTGTCTTATGGACCATGCATACAACACTCTCTGGAGAGACTCTTTCACTGATTGGTACTGGTACAGTTTGATGTCAGGATGTGTTCTTTTGATATCAATTTTGATTTGGTGCCAAGTTTGCTTGTTGTTTTCAGTGTTTTGTATGATTTCGTTGTTTTTGATTTGTTGTGAGATAGTGTTTTTATAAGTTTGTCTCTTCTGTTTCAAGATCTGTTCATGTCTCTTGGTGTTGCTAGGTAGATAACCTAGAAGTAGTTTCCATGTGATCGACTTGTATGGTAGAGGAGTTCCGTGCCAGCTCAGATCTCGAAGCTCTTCTATTTTGATGATCTTGTTTGTGTTTAGAATACCCTTAAACTTTTCTAGTAGCTTTTGATATTTATCTTCGGTGTTATCAATCTCTTCAAGATTAGATTTTTCCTCCACAGGTGTATAAATGAATTTATCTTCATTTTCTATAGTATATTTACCAACATTTGCGCTCCAATCATCATCATCATTGGAAAATGTTTTGGTGAGTTTCTTTTTATAAATCTTTGCATTCCCATCTGTGGTTGAGCTTTTTTCAGTATGATTTATGGTCATCAAAGAAAAAGTTCTGTTGGGTTGTTGTTGGGATATGTTGTGATGAGATTTAAGATTTATTGAAGAGGTATTTGATGATGATGATATGGTTCTATTGAGTTTAGTTCTAGGATATTCCATGGATGTGTATGGATCTTGTTGGGATGGTTTCTTTGTTTTGTTTTTTTTGGTTTGAATTAAGTAGATTTTGGATATTTCTTATACGATTGAGTGTACAAAACGACATAAAAAAAAAAACTTGGTAATCATTTCCAGGGGGGGGTCTGGCGGGATTGAATATTTTCAAAAAGATCAAAACAAAACAATTTTTCTTATAAATTGTTGTTCAACTTGCTTTAATTCACTGTAATATATTCAGATAGGAGTAGAATGGAATGATATTGGATAAATAAAATAAAAAAAGTTGTTTCTGTACTAGAATTATTTGATCATATATGGAAGTAATATTATTTATAACAATTGGTTTAGAATTTACTTTATTTTTTTGGAGGGTTGTAAACAATCTTTCTAGATTTCAAGGAGGCCCACTTGAATCTCTTGGTCCAGATACTTAAGAAGTACAAGGCAGACAAGATGGAGATGGTCTTCAAACCCAATCTCTTTCTTTCGTCTTGGAAAGGATCAGCAGCCCAGGACAAGAATTCAGTGACGTCCTTGGCCATTTGGGAGGTGGTGGCTGGGGTACCGTCTTCGTATTCAACCAAGTCATCAAACAAGACTCTACCCATAGCAATGGCACCACCTGGGAAGTATGGGTTGTAGTTGGCACCTGGAGGAAGAACAACACCGGCAGGAGGTTCTTCAGGGTAACCGGTTAATAGGGCAAAGACGTAGTCACCGTTACCATGTCTGGCTCTGGTGATCAAGGACAAATCAGGAGGCAAGGCACCTTGGTTGGCAGCTCTGGCGGCTTCTTCGTTTGGGTATGGGCCTAGAATGTTGTCGGCTAACTTACCGGCTCTCTTTCTAGGGTTACCATTTTCATCAGGTTCATCATCGTATTCGAATTCAGCAGCCATGTTTCTGACTTCTGAGTTGGTGTGGGAAACACCAACCAAGTTTCTCCAGTAGATTCTGTCTAAGGAGTGGCAGGAGGCACAGACTTCTCTGTAGACTTGGTAACCTCTTCTGATGGAGTTGTGGTCGTAGGTCTTGGTGAAGCCCTTTTCTGGCCATTCAAATTCAGGAGCATGTAAACCGTGTTCAGCAGCAGTCAAGGCATCTGCAGATAAGGATTGGGAATATAAGAAGAAAGTGGAGGTTAAACCAACAGTGGCAACACAGCTCTTAGTTAATAAGGAACTGTAGGTCTTTTTGAATATGTTAGAGTAAGACATTTTTTTTTTTTTTTTGTATTTGGATATGTGTGTATAACTTAATTATATTTTAATAGTGATGGATTAATTATGATATGAATATTAAATATGTGATTTTTATTGTTAAATAGTTATCCTAATATAATAAACGTTTTATAATGAGTTAATCGACTACTGTGTTTATATTATGTAGATAAGAATAAATAATAGAGAGTAGAATAAATAAATAATATAGGTTATAAAATGTATTTTCACTGGTTTCCTTGTTTAAGACTGTTTTTCTTTAAGAACAAACATAATATTAATGTGAAGTTTACCTAAATGTATAGGAAAGTATTTGTTTTAAAATAAAAGTAGTTTTATGAGAAAGAGCGAGAAAAAAAAAATTTTTTTCTTTCTTTTTTTCCTGTGTTGAAATCTGCTGTGTGGTATATATAATCGTGGGAAAGAGAGTGCATTTACCGGGTATGGGAAGCGTACAAATCTGTTTGGTGAAAATTTTTTAGACCTATAAAAATTAAGAGAATGGATCATAAAACAGAACGTGCACATATGTCCGATAAAATATACACATTCCAGTACATAGCAAACACACTATACAAGTTAACAGTGTTGAAACAAGAGATACACTAAACTTAGTAATAAGTGTATATAATAGTATATACTACAAGCACATAGAGTACATATCTAGTTAACATTGAAAATAGTAGGATAACAACTTCACATTATAACTGCAACTAGGTTTTTTTTTTTGTTTTGATATATTTTTTTAGTATTTTCATTTTAAAAAAAAAAAACAAAAAGGGTGATAGTTAGAGAATATAAATTTGTTATTGGCCAGTAGTCACATGATCAAGATAAAACAAAACCCACACATGAACAACACAGATATCATAAACCTACTAAAGACAATACCCAACAATGATATACTGCATTCATTCATTAAAAGAATAGAATCATTGATTCACTCTAATAGCAAGGAACACTGTATCAAGGCAATAACAAACACGTATGATATTTTACTCATTATTATAAATACATTCAACAAAAAAGCCTCTATAAGATTCAATGATGAGAAAACACTGAACTTTAAACAATTTTATGATCAATATAAAGGCCATTTCGACAACCATCAATCAAATGAATTCAATCTCATACATTCATTAATAGACTTAGAATGTGCATTGTACAACAAGGATATACTAAACAAAGACGATAAGGTTACTATTCTAAGCAATGTTCACAATTTCTACTCCCATATCAATGACATATACACATATTCAAGTAATGATCACATCTTGTACTGTTACTGTAAGAAACCTTACAATGGGCAAGATATGATTGCGTGTGATAATAAAAATTGTAAAATTGAGTGGTTTCATTTAGCATGTGTTGATCTGGACAAAATACCTGATGACAAATGGTACTGTAACGAATGTAAAAACGTCATGAAAAAATAATGATAATAAAATAGAGTATATATTCTCTCTTTTAGTTATGGTAATGATGAAATTAATATTTCTTTTTTTTTTTTTTTTCTCAGGAACTGTTTTTTCCTTGCGCTTTATTATTGTTATTTCACCCCTTTAAAAATAACAGAACAATGCACATACCAACCGTAGGATAATCTCTTAATTTTTTAAAAAAAAAGCCCCACTATGATTTCCAGCGGTATATAAGGTCAATGTCACTTGCAGTTAAAAAATACCAAGAAAAAATATATATTCATGCTTTACACTCTACTTAATAAATTTGTTGTATAGCTGAGCTTTTAGACGAGTATAATAACATGGATATTACCATATGTTTAAACTCTGCTATTATTATTAATCAAGTAACAGTAGTATTCATATAAAATGAAGAAACAATATTCTACCAAAAATAATCTACGCATAAACCCCCCTGATGGCTCTGAGCAATTAGAAATTGTACTTCCATCCCCTAAAAAATAAAAAATAAATATTAAATTAAAAGATATATTTAATTAATCACAAAGATTATTTGGCACATCACCTAGCCAAATTTTTTCTAAAGAAAATAACGCATCATCCCAAAAAGGGAACATCATTTCAAAAAAGCGCATCATTTCACAATAACATTTTAGGGGGAACATCGCATAACAATGGATATACTTAATTTTTCACACGTAAATTACATTCGGTAATTTTTAACAGCTCAAATTTTAGGGGATCGGCATATGAAATAAACTCTAATGATGCTCCCTTCATTCATTTTTTTATTAAATTTATTTCAGTAATTAAAATACCTTATTAAATTGAATTACAATTGAAAATTTAAAAGTTTTCAAAGGGAGATTTCACTTTCTGAAAACTATATAAGAATGTGCTTGAATTATTAATTGGAGAATTCAGTTGTTGTTTTTGATGCTAACTTTGATCTTTTTATAAACTTTTAATTGTGATTAGTTCAATACATATGTTAAATAAAATACAAATACAATAACCAACCACCCAAGCTATATTGAAGTCTGTATCATAGTCTATTAACTATTTTTATAAGTATACCGCCTTTAATTTAACTTAAAAAAACCAACCCCTAGCCTTAAAACCAAAAACTTTCGCTTAAAAATATAAATCCACTATTTCATATACTTTCCAACCTTAACAAACAATAACCAAAGAAAAGTATAAGATATCCATATAATCTGTAGATTTACTAGAAAAAGAAAATATAAATAGTTCCCTAAATTTTTATATTTATCTTTTTAGTATCAAACAGTAACAAAGTATTATCTTCTTTAAAGACACTTCCCTTTTAAAAAAAAGAACCAGAGAAGACAGAAGCATTATTTTTAATAGTCGTTTTTTTATTATTACATTGAAATATAATAAAAAAATATTAGAAAAGTTTCTTTATTACATAACAAAAAAAAAAAATCTCATTAGTTTTATTTTCTCTCATTATGGTTAACAAAGCTAGAGCCTACATCTCAGATGTTCACCAAAAAGCTTACCATGAAGCCATTAATTTGATAAATGACTTCAACAAAGAAGCTGAAGCTATTAATATAAAGAAGAAAAAGTTTTACAAGAACATCAAGTACGACCCAGAAACTTTCCAATTTGCAAAGTCAAGAACCAGTTGTACTCATCCAGAATTCGATTTGATGAACATTGAAAGTGTCATTGATCAAAACCAAGATTATGATGTCATCAACTTTGCTATTGAAAACTACACATACAAGAAAGTTGTGAATGAAAAGCAATTTGCTCAAAGTTTATTCCACGCTGTTCATGTTTCTCAGCACTGTCAAATTATTCCTTCCTCCTTCCAAAGTTTGAACTCCTGCATTAGAGAGGTCATCAAAGGTTGGAGTAATGGTAATGATTTGCAAGATAATTTGATCTGTGATACTTTTAATGTCATGACTTACGGAAACACGACATACAACTACAAGGAGTTATCATTAGATGCAAAAAAATTGATTGACAAAGAAATGAGAATGATTAGTATCTCCATATACCATGCATTTTCACGTCAAAGTGATGCAGTCAACTTCACCGTCATGATTCCAAAAACAATCATGGCCAACATTGTACCAGAGTTGTGGTTACAAGAGCCAAACAAATTTTCTGCTGGTGATGAAATTAAAAAAATTCAAAGTAAAAAATTCCCAATCAAATTGATTGATACATTTGAATTTGACATTCCTTGCAAAAAGGAAAACCCAGTTGTCAGATTTGTAAGCAATTACAACTTCCATCCTTTGTGGACTTACCCAGTTGAATCAATGATCATTGCCTCTAAAAAAAAGATGTTGTATTCTTTATACATATCTTGTGAGCAAAGAAAGGCATTTAAACGAGCCATTGAGTTGGGAGTGATCAGATTCCATCCGTTACTTGAAAACTTTATAATGCCTGTAAAGAGAGTTAAAAGAGCTCCATTCACTGACAGAAGAAGTTTGCAATTCAGGGAATTGAGAAAGTTCCAAAAGGATGACTTTTTGACTAATAAATCTGATTATGAAATTGTAAGCAGCTATAAGAATGCCCAAAATGTATTGGATCCAAAAAATCCTATAAATAGTGAGTCTTACAGAGTGGAAAGTGAAGAAAGCCAACGTTTTTACGGAGGAGTAAAAAGTAAGCTAATGGATGATTACCTTATCCATCAATTATCTCTTGAAGAAATCAACCAGTTGGACCTGGAACATCAAAGAAACCATGAAAGAAAGTTGTCGAGCCCAGAACATCTTTCTGATTCTACATCAAGTACAGTCACCCCAAGAAAACATGAAAATAATTCACGGTCTTATTCATTCAACCAACTGGAAAGAGACATTCTTGATGATAACAGAACAACTCCTTTGTATAATGAAAAGGATTATGCGGAGTTCCCCGAAAAGCTTGCTGATGTGGACGATATGCTTATGTTTATGGAAATGGTCACCACATCAAATGACAACCCATTCAAAATAGCTTCATCACCGACCTCAACACCAAACAATGTACCAAGAAATATGAACGGAGCTATGGTTGTAAACTCTGGTAAGGATGCAACACTAAAAGTGAAAACATCAAAAAAAGTAGCAAAGCCAAAAAAAACCAAAAAAATTAAAACACCAGAAAAAATAAACGAAGTGGAAGATGTCCTGACAATCAATCCGATTAGTCTCATGTCTTCTCCGTTCTTATCTCAATGTCCACAGTCAACTCAAAATCATGATAGTGAGAGTCTTTCTAATTTTAACTTTGAATCTGTTGACGAAAAGTGGGAATTAAACCCTGAAATTATCAATTTCGAGTTGAGTAATTCCACTATGTCCAACATAGGTGACTTTGAGTTTAATTTTGATCTGGAGAAACTGCTCAAAGATCATCTTGAAACTAACAAATCTGTTCAAGGTTCAGACACATTAAGTTATAAACAGGATATTTAGTGATGTCACCCTAGTATCTAATAACGAAAAAAAAAACAAAAAAAAATTAAATCATAAAATCTTACTATATAATATATTTAATTCTTTCTTTCTTTTTTTATTTTTAATGAAAGTGTTCTAACGTTTGTTTTCTTTTGTTTATATTTGACCCGATGAAATCCCGTAGTTGCCGAAAAACAAACATTAAATCTACATAAAATTTACAAAATCATATTCAAAAAAAAAAATCCTGTTTTTTAAAAAAACATTATATATGAAAAAAAAAAAAAGGTAGTTTAATAGGGTTTATAATGTGCAGTTTTGAAAATAAAAAAGAAAATTTAATTATTTAAAAAATACACTTATAAGTCCTTCTTCAAAGTACCCAAGAAAGCAGCCTTTTCAGCTGGGGTTTGGAATCTACCCTTACCGAACTTAGAAGCAGTGTCAATCCATTTCAAGGTGACGTTTTCTAAGGCCTTTCTGGAAGTGTGAGTGTACAAGGACTTTCTCAAAGTAACAACTCTCTTCTTGGTACCTGGAATGGAACCCTTAACCATGACAAAGTCGTTCTTGACGGCACCGTATTGGACGAAACCACCCATTGGGGTGATGGTCTTCTTGGTTCTGTCGAATTCGGTAGCACCGTTGGATTCGTCATCAGCCTTACCAACTCTGTAAACCTTGTGGTTGACAGAGGTTCTGTGGTGGTAACCTCTTTGACCAGCTCTGGCAACAGTCCACATAACGTGGGCTGGATGCCAAGCACCGATACAAGCAACCTTTCTCAAACCTCTGTGGGTCTTTCTTGGTAATCTCTTGGTACCCCATCTGTGGGTAACACCTTCGAAACCGTGACCCTTGGTAACGGCAATGACATCAATCATTTCGTTTTGTTCGAAAACGGAGTCAACAGTGACGGTCTTTTCGAAGTGTTCCTTAGCCCATTGGACCTTGTCAGCGATGGAACCACCGTTGATTTGGATTTCAGCTAAGTGAGCCTTCTTTTGGGCTAATGGAGTCTTCTTAACTTGGGTGTGAGCTAAGACTCTGACAACAGTACAGTACTTGGAGATTCTGGCTAATTCCTTTTCGATAGAAGCAGCATCGTTGGCGTACTTGGTGGAGTACTTGGTGAAGGCTTTCTTCTTGGACTTGTACCAGTTCTTGTAGAATCTTCTTCTGATTTCTTCAGATAAGTGTTCGGCCCAAACAGTGGTTAAGGATCTTAAACCTCTTGGGGTTTCAACGTAACCAACAACACCAACGACAACCATTGGTGGGGTGTCAACAATGGAAACAGCTTCAACAATTTCTCTCTTGTGGAACTTAGAACCTGGTCTGTCTAAGTCTCTGACAATAGTGGACATACCAGCCTTGTAACCTAAGAAGGAGGTTAAAGCAACAGCCTTGGAGGAATCATCCTTTGGGAAGGCTTTAGCTCTACCTCTGATGGAGGCAGCTCTCTTTCTTGGCAAGTAACCTAAATGACCGTGTCTTGGGGCTTCGTATTTTCTGTGAGACATTGTATAATGTTTTTTTTAATGTGTTTGGGTGGTTTGTTTAGTTATTTAAAATATATTGTTATGAAAAAATACAGATGTTTCACTTATTTTAATGTTATGAAGAAAAAGATGCTTTTTTTTTTTTCAACACCTATGTAAAGTATAATTTTTATTTGTTTTTTTCGTTTTTGGTCAAGCAATTCAAAGAGGAAAATTAAAATTGGACAATTTTATGTTTTTTTTTGTCACGGTTTATTTCCTAAAAGGGTAATTAAAGTATTATTTTTATGTATACATGAAAAAAAAAAAACTGTTACAAAAAAAAAAAAAGGAAACTCCAAACAAATCGGTTTTGGTCATATGGTATACACTTCTTATATCCGTTTGCAACCCTCTCAAAACACCGTTGAGTATTCTATCCATAATTTATTTGTTTATAAACAAAAAATATAAAATAAAAAAATCATTCATATATAACAAATCAATTCATTTACAAACTAAAGAATGGATGTTGTAAAGCCTCAGCAGCAGTCAATCTCTTTTGATGATCATATACCAACAAATTGTCTAAAAAGTCAACAGCTTGTTGTGGACATTTATAAAGATTCTTTTCACTTATAAACTTATTCCATGGTTTTCTAGGGAAGTTCTTTAACAGTCCTTTATATTCGTCTGGTAAAAGTAATCCGTATTTTCTTAGGTAGTGCATCAAATCTTCTGTTCCCATTATCTGTGCTATCTTGATTAGTTGGTCAGTATTTGAATCACCCTTGAATAATGGTTCAACTGCGAACATGATGCTTCCTAAAACACAACCAACACTCCACATGTCCAATGAATAGTCATATTGTCTTAAGTTGACCAACAACTCTGGTCCTTTGTAATGTCTCGATGCTACTCTAACATTGTATTCCACCCCTGGATGGTAAAATTCAGCCAGCCCCCAATCAATCAATCTAAGAGTCTTTCTAACTGGATCATACATGACATTTTGTGGCTTCACATCACGATGCATGATCCCCTTTGAATGAGCAAAATTTAAGGCCATTAGCAGCTGCTTAAAATAGTTTTGCATATCCGGAATTCTAAATGTTTGAAATACCTTCTTATGATCTACATGAGCAATATTTTCAAATATTAAAGCTGGAATTTTAGATTGTGGATCTTGAACAATATCATAAAGCGTAACAATGTTGGTTCCTCCTGTCAAGTGTGTTAGAATATGGAATTCTCTATAAATCTTCTTCATCTTCACTGGCTTCAAAATCTTTATAACACAAAGCTTTTTGTGGTCCTTTGTAAAACATCCCCTAAATACCTCGGAGTATTTCCCTCTTCCTATTTTGTTAATTATTTCATATTGGGAAATTTCTCCAAAGCTGAATTCCACACATTGCTCATAATCCCAGTATGATCGTGGTTGGCTTCCACAGTAATCAGCATATACCTTGGCTACAGAATATACTCTATTGGCTGGAACATTCAGAATAGTTGGTCTTAGTTGCGGAAAATCGACGTTTGTATTTTGTTGCATTAATTTATGTTTACGTTGGTAAAGATAACAAAAATGTATTACTCAGATATATCAGTGGTCTTGATATATTATTCTTTTCTTTCAACAAGTGAATGAAAACTGATGATTTTTATTGGAGAACTTCTAATTTTACAATTTTTATTTTATTTTCAGAGGGGAGAAAACTTATTAGATGTATACAACCCACCAATGGAGAATAAAAATATAAGAGAAAAAAATTTTTTTTACTGTTTTGGCTGCTTAACTCCGGTTGCTATCTTCATTTATACTTATAATCTTTTCAATAGATGATTTACAAAACACAAATCATCAATGAGATAAACAGATCCACCACTAGTGGTTCTTTTTCCTTTTTCTTATCTTAAGAAATTTTTAAATATAATATTGATTGAATCTGTTTTTGGTTATTGAGGGGAAAAAAAGAATGATCAGTAGTTCCGCAGGTGACTTATCCTCTACTTTGAAATCTATCCCAAACACAAATCTTCCCAGCAACAAGACATATTCCTTGGACAATCAAAATGTCCTTATTAATTTTCAACAGCAGAGCAACAAATCGATACAACTCAAAAATGTTATTCTCAAAGACACAAAGCAAATGAAATTTGATAGCGCAATGTTTAACAGTAAAAAAGATTCATATGAGCCACACAACACTTTTAAATTTTTGGAGTACATAGATGCCCGCAGATTGCCTATTAACCTATTCATGTATCAACAAGGAGTATACGATGTCGTGACAACTTCCAAAGTGACTTCACATTTTTTTTTGGAAAAATTAATAAAACAACAAAGACATATGCTGGTGTACTCTAAAGGGTGTGGAAAATACCTCATTCTGTATTATACCCTTCCCCAGCCTCTGAGAAATAGTTCTAATGAAGTTATTAAGTTTATAGATATAGTGGATAAAATACAAATTAAGGCCCTTGATATAAGTCTGCCGAAAATGCTGGTGGAAATATACAAAAATACAGAAATAAATATTGATCAAGATTACATAAATAAACAACTTGAAGAGGAAGAAAACCCTGAAGAATTTGGAGATCCTATGGATTATGATTATAATTCAAGAAATATGCAGCGTAACCTAAACTTGAAAGAGGAAATTTTCAGTCTTAATCAAAAAGTTGCTAAGCTACAAAGCGATAATCATGAGTTGATTAAACAAAATGAGGAAATTAGAAAACAGAACGAGTTGATAATCCAATTACTTAAAGGAAAGTTTAGTTCATGATATGAACTTCTAAGTAAATTTTATTATATATGTATATAATATAACCTCCTCTCTTACTGAGCGGCTGAGTGATATGGTCTTTATGAAAATTAAACGCTTCAATGAGTTACCCCTGAAATTATATAAATAATTCTTTTTTTTTTTTTTTTGAGTTATCAAATTCACTTTGAAAGACATAATAATTAGTCTTTGTACCAAAAGTCATTGTGTTAACACCAAAGTTTCTCTGTTCATTTCACCTAAAAAAAAGGAAATACAAAATTCGAACTAATGTCAGGAGATAAGGAAAACCCTAAGAGTTTGTTTATACTCATCCATGGTCTTTTGGGGTCTCATAAGCATATGCACTCTATCAGAGACCTCATCATAGAGAGAAGCAAAGAACCTGTCATGATTATGATACCATGTAAAAACGGGTTCTTCAAAACTTTTGATGGTATTGACATTGTTGGTGAGAGGTTGTTGAAGGAGATCAAGTTATTTTTGCGTAGTCGAAATGAAAATGAAATAAAAAGCTTAAGAAAGTTGAATATTGTAGCATATTCTATGGGTGGTTTGATTTCTAGATACATCATGAAGGACTTGAGAAATTTCATGAATAAACGGTACCCACACATAGAATTTAACACTTTTATGACTTTTGCTACTCCACATCTAGGTGTTAATTTCTACAAGGATGGCAAGTTTCCATACAATATCCTAACCATTTTGGGATCAAATGTACTAGGAAGATCAGGAAGACAATTATTTCTTTTGGACAACAAGGAAAATGCTGATCCATTACTTTTAAAAATAAGTGAGGGCAGCTATCTTGAAGCTTTACAAAGCTTCAAGCATCATATTGCCTTGGCTAATGTTCATAACGACAGATCAGTGTCTTTTTACACCTCGTTTATAACTGATCTAGAATACCAATGTAGCTCTAATGCTTTGGAAAGTGACAACATATTGGTCACTTGGGACAAGTTCCCTAATGAAGCAATCATAGATGTAACTTCAATGCACATTGGTGAAACCACGGATTCATCCTCGAGCACAAAGAATCTTGTTATCAAATTTACAAGCGTCTTCAAGTATTTGATGAAATGTGTCTTCATTGTTTTCTTTGTGCTTTTTATATTTCCGGTGGCACTACTGATTAATACATTTGGAACTGTTGTAAGTCATATTAATGTATGGGTATACCAAAATAAAATGTTGTTATATTCAAAGTTCTCATTTTTGAATAGAAAATGGCTTTCAACGAAATTAGACCTTGATCTAGATTCTGACAGTGACTTTGATGAAGAGTACGACACCAATGAAATGGAGCAACTATTAAATCATTTGGATAAGTCAAGAAGTGATGAAAATCTTGAAAAAAGTGATGTTGCTGACATATTAAGCTCAGATTGGGAAACCACTAAATCAGTTCACAATAAGGATAAAAATGAAGCATTGGGTAAGAACCCTCATAAAGATCTCAGATTGACGTATTTTATCAACAAGTATTCGAGTAATAACACTGATCTGTATAAAGTACAGTGTGATGAAAAATTACCATTTGATAGCGCAAGAAAGGAAATCTTGTCATCCTTAAACACTATCAAGTGGATAAGAATTCCATTGAAGTTGAAAGGTGCCAATACACATAGAGCTATAATAGCAAGAAATGGGTTAGACTCAACAGCCACTTTGAACAAAAAAGCCATTTGTTTTAATATAGATTTGTTGCTTGAACTATGTAGTAATGAAGAAAGCGCATAAGCATAGGATGAAGATATATATAGTTTATTTGAATTCATGAATGAAGAGAAAAACTTCACTTACCATTTTTCTTCTGGATTCTCTTTAAATTTCAAATAGTCTTGCAAAACAAACATGGATATTTCTGTTTCATTTTGAATGTCGTATTCACATAGTTTTTTGGTTGAGTTTTCAATGTCCAAGATCCAGCTGGAGTCATCATCATGGTCAAAATTAACAACCAGATTCAAAGATTTTGTTCTTTGGGCATGATTGTACACTTTCAAAAAATCAAATGGAGTCTTTCTGAAAGGTAGAAAAGCACCAGTTTTTTGTATGTGAGCCATACAATGTTCATATAAATCCTTGGCAGAGTTGTTGTTGATATCATAGTTTAGAAGAATTATAGGCTTGACGTTTCTGAATGGAAATGACTTGATGACCCTTATTGTCAAAGTAACATTTTGGGGTTCTTGAGACATATATTGTGTATTTGCTTACTCACTAAGAATGTTTATGATTAGTTTGAAAGTGTTCGATGGTTTGCTTTACCTGCTAAGGAAGTATTATTTGGGGTGGTAGGAATATACATATTCCAAATTTGGTAAAAAATAAAATATTAAAAATGTGATGATCAAGATTTTGATTTCTTTTGTTTTTTTTTTTTTCACTGCTTTCTGAAGTTATCACGTGTTTGTTACAGCGTAAGGTTTATACGGTAAAGGAAATGTCAGTACAAAATGGTAGCGTGTGTACTTTTTGCTATGTTGTAAGCATCCATAAGAATTTCGTGTTTCACTTGTAGTTTTTTGGTTAATGCGAAAAATGCACTAGAACTCTTTTTTTTTTTTTTGTATTTGTTTTTCTTTAATATTGTGTTTATCATCAACTACTCAATTGATTCATTACCCAAATAATAGTCCCAAGCCCAGCTATCATACTGAACAAATTAAGATCACCTTAATACTCAAAATATACAAAAACAAGAAAATAGAAGTCTAAAAATGAGTGACACAGCTCATGTAAACAACGAAAATTCTCATCATGATGAATTTCTAATAGATTCAAACTATTCCACAAATTCTAAATCAAAAACAGAACAACATAGATACTCTGATAAATACGATGAATTTATTTCCAGTAATAAAAACATTCAATCTCCAGAATCACAGAGGCTGTCTTTTTTGCAGAATCAGCAGTCGCATCAACTATCTCCGTTAAACCATTCTCAAGTTATGAATACATCAATGAACATGAGCCCACAAACAGAAAGATCAATAAGATTAACAACAGAACTTGAGTCATTAGTAAAAGATCTTGATCTCATATACAATGAAATAGGACTTTCCTCAAAGGAAATATATCAAAAGGAAGCTGATGTGTTCAGAAGTTTATCAAATACCATAAGATCTTTTGCTGCTAAGGCACAGGAAGAGAAACAAAAGATAAGTACTCAAAACTCTGAAATTTTAGAATGTTTGAAAATCATACTTTCCAAAATAGGAGATTCAAAGGGAACATCCACAATCAATGATTTATATGTTAGAAATATGATAGTGCTTTCACAGCATGATCTTTCTCCTAGCAAAAGAGATATGTCTTTATTGAGTAAGAGAAGAATTTTAATGCAAGGATCGGAATTTGTATTTGAAGCTTTTTACAAAATATTGAAGGAATATATGCATGATTGCTCAAGTTACAATCAGCTTATGTCAGTTTTACATGACGAAGCTGATGCTTCTGAAAGTTCTCTAGAGTCTGTCACTATTTTAACGGAAAATGAGCTCAAACTATTGAAGGAAAACATAGAAGATACAAGCATGTTATCCAAATGGTTCTTTGGAAATGCATTGAAGGAAGACACAGTCCCCTTCAAACTTCTTAATTTTGTAGATTTACAAAGCTATAATGAAGACTATAAAGGCAAACAGAATGCTGAAAGTTTGCACCACAATAAAATCAAACAAGCAATAAATGGAATGAACGTTGACTACATAGAGAAAAAGGAAAGTTTAATTTTGAAGATTAAGGAGATTACTGAATGCAGTAGATTTCTATGCTTGCACAATACTATGGAGTTAAAGTCACTTGTTGTGCTTCCTGATAACACATACGGCAATCAACTGGCATCTTATATTGAAAAACAGCCTAATTTAGTGGATAAAGTTCCTGTTTTTGAAGGATTCATGAAGACTGTTGATGACACATTAAAAAAAATTACACAAATCAAACTTGAAAGAATGGAATTGAATGACACTTTGTATCAGCAGGTACAGATGTTATGGAGCAAGTTAAAAATTAGTGACGGAGAAATTTCTGAGTTCAAGAGCAAAATACAAATTGATTTTGATCTTTCGGACTCATGTTTGCCTCAGAATCAGATTACCCTGCTTGAAAACGAAGTCGATAGACTAAAAGTTTTAAGAAAGACCTCGATCAGGCAAATAATAAAAGAAGATTGGAAAATTATCAATGATTTGTGGGATTCTATGAAATATACTGAGGAAATGAGATCCAGTTTCAAGCAATTTTATGAGGGCAAACAATTAGAGATTAAAAATAAAGAAGAAACAGTCAATGATTATGCATCTTTGTTTGATGATAATGAATACTTATTGAACAAGCTGGATGAAGAGATAAAAAAACTTGAAGAACAGTACAAGTTATATGAACCTGTGTTGAAAAATATAGAGATATATGAAACTTTACTGAAAGAAAAGGCCGAATTAGAAGAGTCTTCAAAAAATCCTGGAAGATTAACCAGTAGAGATTCTCACAAAATTTTGTTAAGAGAGGAAAAGTTGAGAAAAAGAATTCAGCGTCATTTCCCTGTTATTGTGAACACTCTATCAACTCAATTAAAAGATTTTGAGCAAAATTTTGGGAAACCTCTCATTAAGGAAACTGGTGAAACATTCTTAAGTGTTATTGAAAAAGAAAAGGAAACCCTGTCACAAAGGTTCCCTCGAAGTAGGGTTGCCATGTTTCAAAAGAATCACGAAAGAGAAGTGGCTCAGAAAGCCTCAGCAAAATCCAGTACTGGAACTTCTCGTATAATGACATCTTTGAATGGTTCCGTTCCCCCTGTTTCACCAAAAGGGATGAGAACTAGAAATAGGCAAATATTGACAAATGCAGCAAAGTCACTGCCCAAAAACAGCACCGTGTTTACAAGGAATGTGTTGCCACCAAGAATAAATGGTTCGAGATTAGAAAAAATCAACTTGCGAAACTTGGACCTTGGAAGAAGAGGCTCATCCAGAATGTCCAGTCAAGCCTCAACTAGCTTAAACCAAGGATCACGATTAACATCAGGACAATCCTTCCACTCCGACAGCAAAAGCGTCAACATCAGAAGCTTAAACTCTTTATCACAAGGAAGTAGAGGTAACATATCTGACATGGCCAGCAGCAGAGTGACATCAACAGGATCCAGCAAGAGATCATTGCCAACCACAAAGGTGGATCCAAACGATTATTCCTTGAAAAAGGTGAGGATGTCCAGCAGGAATGAGATCATAAACAAGAGTGCTGACAGTCCCTTTATGAGCCAGTCACTATCTCCAATAAAGCCAACCTCTTTCATTGCAAAGACCATAGAGCAAATGTCAAATGCTTCATCGCCAATGACTGTTAAGAAGAAAGTTGAGAGTTTTGATTTCAAAAATATCAGCCTGAGTGATAACTCAATCAACGAGGATATTGATATCGTGTCTGATATGAAGTTTAACATGTGGCAAAAGCAACAAGTAGATGATACAAATGAGGAAAAAAAAGATACCCAAGACGAGGTAAAGTTGGGAATAGCCATTAATGACATGAGTAACTTGTGAGTATTTAAATAATTATATATAAGCTATTTTCACTTTGGATTTATCTCAGCACCATCAGGCAATTGAGGGTCAACTGGATTTTCCTTGACCTTATCCCAATCAGTTGACAATACTGTACCGTTTGATTCCTGCATTGATTTGATCATGGCTTTCTTCTGATCGTCTGTGGCATCCTCGAATATTTTCTTGAAAAACGCCTGTTCATCATCTTCTTCTGCCTTTAGATCTTCCTGTAACTCAGGTGTATCTTCAGGCTTGAAAGAAGCCCAGTCAATTTTTGATGTGTAAGGTTGTTTCAATTTGTTTGATGATGAGTCAATGGCATTGGATGTGTTGAACAAATGGCCATCTGATGAGGACTGGCCTTCTTCATACCGGACTTGTTTCCAGTGGATAGAGGTATCGGCTTTAACCAAAGAAACCTCAAATTTTTTGAATCCTGTGGAGAAACTGTCAATCTTGGTTATAGGATGAGCTAACTTCAAGGAATAGTCAATTGAGTATCCCTCAATATCAAAATTTAGTAGTAGGCTCTGATTTTGTTCATCATATCTGATCAAATCCTTTTCCAGTGGGGATTCTATGCTTTTGATGACTTCAGGTAGCGGCTTTGCAGTATATAGTTCTAAGGTCAACTTATCAATGCTTTGATAAAAATCTATCTTTTCAATAACTAATTCTGTAGACATTCTTATGTTTAATGTATAATATTTTGTTAGATTTTGCTTTTGGTGATAACCACATATTGATAAATAATAAAAAAACGAGTAAAGGGCTTATTTATAGGATCAACTAATTGTATATAACATCTTGTGATCACCCCTAAAATTAATTTCCATAATTTTCTGGAAACATTGTCCGCTACCAATTTTCTTGAATGGTGCATTTCTTTTTTTTATTTTTTTTTTTTTTTACTTTAACCTACCCATTTTGTCTGTTTGCCTTTTTGGGAAGGATATCTTCATTTGGCAATTTTTTGCCTTGAAAAAAAAAATATATAATTAAAGTGAAAGTTCTTGCACTATCATAAAGCAGATTTAGGAACCCATAGCCTAATTAGATTGTTTTAGTATATACAAATACCAACTTTAATCCGTATCAAACATAACTAACGATGGCTGTTACAATCACTGCTAATGTAAAGACAGTATCTTTTGAGCCTTTGGAACCAGCTTCTGTTGCTAAAATTGCTGATGATAACAGCAAACCTTTGCCAAAAATTGAGCTTGATGATGACTACAAAGTCAATGATCTTATCATGGATGCCACTCCTTTGATTTCCCAACCTTATTCACACTACAAGAAGTTTAGTAAAAATTACTACACAACACCTACTGTTTACAACGAAATCAAATCTTCAAATGCCAGAAAGGAGTTGGAAGAGTATTGGAACCCATTGGGTAACTTGCAAGTCAGACATCCTAAAAGTGCATCCATTAAATTTGTAAAGAACTTTGCCATGCTAACTGGTGATTTCAATGTTTTATCTGAGAATGATATGCATATTCTGGCCTTGGCTTATGAAATTCATGTTGAAAAGTTGGGAAGTGAAAATCTAAGAGAACATCCAGGTCAAAAATTGGCTGAGCAAATAATCACTGAAAAAGTTGAGGAGGCTAAGAAGAAAAAGAAGAACAACAGAAGAGGGGGTAAGAAGCAAAAGGAAAAGAAGGCCTTAAGAGAAAAGGAAATGGTGGAAGAAGCCTTGAGAAGCAATGTGATAGAACAAGGACAAGATGAAAGTACATCCGTGCCTGATGTTCCAAAGATTGAAGAATCTGAAGAAAAGAAAGAAGAAAAAGAAATTTCTTCTGAAGATGTTACCGACTCAAATGAAGGTGTTTATGATGAAGAAGATGATGAAGACGAATGGATTACTCCGGATAACCTAGCCAAGCAAATTTTGAAAGATCAAGGGAAAAACGTTGATTGTGAAGACACAGAAAAAACTGATAATGTGAACAACTTAGTTGCCTTGGCTACTGGTGATTTTGCTGTTCAAAATGTAGCTTTACAAATTAACTTATCTTTAATGAACTTCACCAATGGTTTGAGAATCACAAAGGTTAGAAATTACCGTTTGAGATGTCACGCTTGTTTCCACATGATTGCTGAGCCAAAGGATTATTTAAGTAACACCAAGATCATGAAGAAATTACATTTCTGTCCGTCTTGTGGTGGTGCTGGTACCTTGTTAAGATGTGCAGTCTCGGTTGACTGTAAAACAGGTGAAATCACTCCTCACTTGAAGAAGAACTTCCAATGGTTCAAGAGAGGTTTGAAATACTCCATTGCCTCACCACAAAGTAAAAACTCTAAGAAAAGATATGGTAATAAGGGTTATGACCAAGTCAAGGCCTACCACAGCACACCAATACTACAAGAAGATCAGCCTGAATATGCCAAGATGATGAAACAGCACAATTGGGTCAACAGACATAACGAGAAGGTATTAAACCAGTACTACGAGGTGTCTGGAAGTGCGATTGACAATTCTGTTTCTGTTAACAACGTTATAAATCCATTTGAGATTGATGGGTTGAAGAGCCACAAGCTGACTATAGTTGATGGTAATAGATACATCAACACAAACGGTGCAAACGGTAACAATAAGAACAACAACGGTGTCAAAAGAAGAACCAGAAATAGAAGAAGAAAGTAGATGGGCAGTACGGAATTAACATTATGATATATATTGCAAAGATAAGATAGCGCGCTTAATTATTGGTTAAGGGTGACTTTCCCAATTAGGCATGTCGTGTCCAATGTGGTCATTTTTTTTTTTCCTTGCCATTTTTTTTTTTATTAGTGAGAAGAGTTGTTTCATCTAGCTAGACGGTCTCTGAACAGCTTATTTTTTATTTTTGCCATCACCCTCAATTTTTTCGCTACAAAATCTAGAAAAAAAAAACATGTAAAATCTTTAATGGGTGGTAGCTTCATTATTTTTTTTCCTTGATACAGAAGAAGTGTTAATGAATAATACATGTATTCACTTTAACAAGCATATACAAAGTGTGCAAACAACCAGTTTATTAAACAGTAAATACCTTTGTACAGTAATTTTGTGAAACATGACTGAAGATATTAAAAACGACGGTGGGATGAACGGATCAGTTAATGAGTCCCAGCCAATAGTTAAAACCAATAGCAATGAAAGCATAAAAAACCAACCTAATACCCTCTATACCAATCTGAGTCCTGCAAACTCATCCAAGTATCCATACAGTACACCAAATCTGCAAACACCAAAAAGTATCATGAACATATCAGGCACATCAGGTGCAGTTGTCAACAATGCCCCCTCAGGAATGAGAAAGGTTCCCACTGTGACATTCAGTGATCCAAAAAAGGTTGTGGTGACACCATTGCAACAGCATATACAGCAGCATAAGGAACAGCAAAGAGAGTTGAAGGAGCAAAAGGAGCTGCAGAAGAGTCAAAGGAATAACAGTTTAGTGGCTGATGAAATAAACGGGGATGTTGCTAAAGTTAACAGTCCTAAGCTGGAAGAGGCGCATAAGCAAAGTCCAGTAAAGTTTTCGTTGGCCACTCCTGCTAATTCAACAAGTAATTTTACCTCTACCAATACTAGCTCCGCATCAAGTCACAATGAGAATGATGTAAAAATTCTAAAAGACGTTTACAATACTGATCTTAAACCACAGGGTCTTTTAAGAAAAGATACTTTGACTAATAATGAAACAGGTAACTTGAAGTTTCAGATCCCTCAGAAAGTTGGCTTATCAAGAGATAACAGTATAATAGCACCATCTCCAAAGCTTTACGACATTGTGAGTGAGAAAAGTCTATCAAACAACCAAGCCAGCTCAAGCAGAAACGATAGCATTGAGGAGAATGCACCAAGCAAAGATAATGAAAGTCTGGGGAAGCTGTCTCCTATTCAGAAGCAAAAGTCTCCAATCAATAGCTTACCGGTCAATCCATCCAATTTGGGGACATCGCATGTGTTCAGCAGTAAAGAAATGAATAGCGAGGATGCCGGAGCAGCAGATGCTCACCCATCAAAAGAAAAGCCAAATGTCAGTGGGAAAGACAATGTAAAAAATATACACCCATCCTTGCCTCTGGATGATGGGCGGTTGCATGTATTGCTTGGTGCTTGTGGGTCGCTGAGTGTTTTGAAGTTGAAGTTGTTGATCAAGAAGTTGGAGGACGTGTACGGAGGACAAAAGAAGGTTGCCATACAAGTGATAGTAACGGACACAGCTGAAAGATTGCTACACAAGCAACATCAGGAAAGACAGATGATGAAGGAGCAAAAGGAGTTGAAGCAACAAAAAATCAACAAGGAAGCTACACATGAAGAAAGTGTTCAAAACGAAGCTGCTAACACTTCATCTTCTCCAGACAAGGATGTTGCCTCTCCTAAAATACAAGCCCTACAACAGCAAAACCATCATTTACTGGATATCCAATCCCACGTTAAGGTTTGGAAGGACTCTGATGAGTGGGACGTATGGCAATCAAGAACGGATCCTGTGTTACACATTGAATTAAGAAGATGGGCTGATATTTTGGTTGTGGCACCAATGACTGCGAACACATTGTCGAAGATAGCCTTGGGGTTGTGTGACAACTTGTTGACAAATGTCATCAGAGCATGGAACCCCTCATCCCCGATTCTATTGGCACCATCAATGGTTTCCCAGTCATACAACTCAGTGATCACCAAAAGACACTTGAAGTTCATCAAGGACGAGATGCCATGGATCACTGTTTTCAAACCAGCAGAGAAGATCATGGGTGTTCATGGAGATATCGGGTTGGGTGGTATGATGGACCCACATGAGATTGTCAATAAGATTGTGAAGGAGTTGGGTATTTCTGATGATGAAGATGACGATGAGGATGAAGAAGAAGACGAGAGTGATGACGACGAACAAGGACAATCCGGTCAAAGCAAGCCACAAGGTAATGTTGAAAATGCTTCCAAATCTATCAATGCAGATGAAAAGAAGGTTAATAACGACAGCAATAGAGTAGCTTTGAAAAAGGCAGATGACGATGATGACGATGATGACGAAGACTCTGATGATTATGATGACGATGATGATGAGACCAACGAACAAGAAGAAGAGCTGAAGGAAATCATAGCCGAACAAAAAAGAAAGGAAATAAACACTGTCAGTGATGTAGTTTAAATATGTTATCTTTTATTATTATTTAATGGATTTAATACTTTTTTTAAAGAATGGTTAACTAGGTTGGTGAATATGTGATTTATAACGGCCCGACAATGATGTGTGATCTTTCCTACTGCGCAGTCACGTTTTTTGTCTTATTTCAGACAAATCAATGTCGCCGCTGATTTATATGGCAACTCATATAAAAGTTCGGCCGTTTCCACTTTTCTTTCTTTTTTTTTATATATTTTTCTTACTGAAACTAATTTCTGATGATGAAAACAAATTTCGTTTATTAATTATTAGATAATTGGAAATTTGCATATTTAAACTTGTGTTTGATAAAGATTGATAAAACCAATCTATTTATTTTAATATAACATTTTTTTTTTTCTATTATTGCATTCTTATTTTTTGCTTGATCCAACTTATATTTTAATATATAGCCAAATATCCTGAAAATTAACGTCGCATATACACAATGACTAGCGTTTTAATCTTATTACATCCAGTTGTTACTACAAATGCTGAACTTGTAGAGAAAACTATGAATTTTTATAAATCCAAATCATACGAAGTTCACCAATACCTGTTGCCTAACTTTCTAGAAGCATATGATAACATCGAAACAACATTTGACTACATACATTACTTGGGTCCATCATCTGAAGACAGCAACAAGTCCGAATTAGCCTTGCTACTGAAGTTGTCTAATTCCTTGCTTCATATTGATGGCTTGTTGATAGGTCTTCCTTTGGACAAGATTACTAAGCTACAAAAGAAAATGTTTGGATTTGAAGATGAAGATGCCAACTTGAAAAAAGTAGAAAACAAGATTATAAAGCCAGCAAAGACACAGGCAACTACTGTTGGAGATGTTTTAAATGCTGAGGAAGAGAAGGCCCTGGATAACGAGGAGAAGGACTTCACCAAGTTGTACATGGTGGGTTGCACTGAAACCGGAGATGGAACCAAGCTTACAAGAAGAAGAAAGGCCTGTGACACATGTACTTGTGGATTGAAAGAGCTCGAAGAGCAAGAACTTGAAGAAAGAAAGAAGGCCAATAGAGAAAGAATCAAAAACATACTACTCTTGAGCAAAGACGATTTGACTGAGGTTGACTTCACTATAAAGGGAAAGAAAGTAGGTGGATGTGGATCATGTGCTTTGGGAGATGCTTTTAGATGTGATGGGTGTCCTTACTTAGGCCTTCCAGCATTCAAGCCAGGACAACCAATTGATTTGAGCAGTATCAAGGATGACTATGAGTAAATGATAATTTACTAAGGCTGTTAATAACATATATATGTCAAATCCTCTAATTTCATAACAGTACAGCATTAATATTGACATAAGTCAAGTGATGCACTTGCTTGATTGGGTTTTCAAACTATCTTGTTACAAACATGCACGATCAACAGTTAATTTAAGGTGTTGGAATCCCGTTGAATTTGACCAATTCACGTATTAGTCACACCGATATATTGCGGCGTGATAAAAGTCCGATCATTACATAATCTATATGCGCCTTTTTTTTTGTTATTTGGTCAAGTGGCAAAATGTCCCGCTGACCCCAAAAAAAGAATGTTGTACATTTTTACCTAAAAATCTACAGATACGTTGTTCTTTGCCATTAGGAAAATTTATCGAATTTGAAAATGTGAATGAAGGGACAATGTTTTATATATATTAACACTACTGAACAATATTCTTATTAGTTTTTTTTTTTTTTTCATTTTTTATTTTCATAATGGAGAATTGTATTGGTCAAGACTATATAAAGACAACTCACTGAATTTTACAAGTTATTTCTTTAACTTAATCGTATTCATTAAAAACAACCCAAAAACAAAAACTCCCTTACCCCAATATATATCATTCACACACCAAGACCGAAAACATGAGCAACCAAACACAAGACAACGATGCAACCTTAAAGGACAGAACAACTTCTGTTTCCTTAGCTGATACAAACAAAATTGAAGTTATCAAATCTATAAAGCAACAGCAAAAGAACAAGAAGAAGAATGTGTGTTGCAAAAGCAAGTGTAAAAAACCAGCTAACAAGTTCACAGGTAATTGTCAGTTTTGTCAAAATACATACTGTACCGAACATAGACTATTTGAGATGCACAACTGTACTCAGCTGGGCAACGCAAAGAAAGACTTACACAAGAAAAACGCAGAGAAATTAGCAAAAGAACAAACGACAGACAGCAAAGTTGTCGATGCTTTTTAATGCAACTGTATGTTCATTAAAAGGATCATTACTTTTGGTATATTTAACTTCGGACAATTTAATATAACAAAATAAAAGATGAAAAGAGAGAGATAATGATTAAATTTATAACAATATGAATCACACCAATGTAAAGATACGTACTCTTCAAAGTATTGTTTTCTAACGATCTCAAGAAATATTAATATATATATTCCTCCTTCTTTTAATGTAGACAGCGAAAATAAAAAGCTATCTAACTAATTATACCCTTCATACGAACTTAATTAATAGCAGTTTTTTTCTTTTTTTTTTTTTTTTTTTTTTTTTTTTTTTTTTTTTTTTTTTTTTTTTTCTTTTTTGGGCTTTTTCTTTATTGCTACGAAGTAACATATGGTTCTCAAAAAGAAAGTACAATGTTCAACTGTTAATGAACTATACAAAAGTTCATAAATTCTCTAGTTTTCTAAAATAAAAATAAAAGGCTTTTTTATTATAAAAACATATATCCGTTGTATAAGAAAATACATATACCGCTTATAAACATTTCCGCTGTGCGCTTATTTCAGAGCTTAGGCCATGAAGCTTTATCAAGCCATTTTGTTGATTAATATTTTCAATATCCTTCTTTGATTGTGTATAAATCATTTGTTTTAGGTACCAATGCAGATACTGCAGGTCCCATTACAATCAAGCCAGGTGGTCTGGACCCGATAATACCAACAACCTCTACCAGGTCCTTAAGTAAGGTTCTAGTGATTCTTTGGTCTTTGCAGGCTGCTCTTTCCACAATACAAACATCCGTTAATGGATCCCATTGCTTTTCTTTGATTAGTTTATCAGCTAACATTTCAACTCTATGGAGACCCATCAAGAATACAGATGTTCTCTCCTTTTTATATGACGGATACTCTGGAAGCTCTCCCTTGGTTCCTGTTCCCGTCATGATGGCTATTTCATTACTGACATTTCTCATGGTCAGTGGAATGTCAGCTAGTAAAGGTGCGACCAGAGCTGAAGTCAACCCAGGAACAACTTCAACTTTAGCATTCAAATTGTTCTTGTCTATGTACTCATTCAGTTGTATAAACTCTTCACCTCCTCTGCCAAACACATAAGGATCACCTTGTTTCAATCTAACCACATTCAAGCCTTTGGACAATGCATCTTCACATTTCTTTTGCAGTTGTTCTTGGGCAGAGTCTGCGTTCCCTGGAAACTTCTTTGCTATATAGACTTGCTTAGAGTCTGGAATGATGGACAAAACTTCCTCAGGTATTAGTTTATCAGCCAAGATCAAGTCCGCAGAGTGAATGGACTTAATTGCCTGCAATGTAAGCATCTCAACCGACCCTGGACCAGAGCCAACAAGCTTCAAGGTGTTAACCTCATCGTTCTTTTCATTCTCCAACAAATCTTCAGTGATCTTTTGCAATAGTTCATTCAAGGATATCTCTTTATTAAAGTTTTTGCTTTGGTTGGTGTTTTCCTCTTCGTTAGTTTCAGACATATCATTTGATTCATTTTGGAACAAGTCCTTTATTGTTACTGTTTTTAACGCTTTCAATGGATAGTACTGAATCATTTGAGCTAGCCATCTACTTGCTCTTTCAAACTTGTGTGAGTTGTTTTTTATGTACTCCTCCTTAACAAATTCATTGAACTTGGAACTATCCCAGCCTTCTTCGTCTTGATCAATCAATCCTATTTGATACCATAACTCATCATTGATGTCTATATTCTCCTTTTGTAGCTCCTTCAAGGAGTTTCTTAAGTGTACAACATTCTCCAGAAATTGGTCAATGTTGTTTAATTTCCAGAATTTTAGTTCTATCTCTTTCAATAAACGTGTGCCTATAATACACCCGTTTTTATTAGTCGAAATTCCTAGCTCAATGCCTGTTTTTTCATTTTTGACTGTTGGGATCAAATGGAACTTGGAATTATCAGAATCGTGTAATGAGGAAATTGGTATTCTATTTCTATGACAAGTGTTGAAAACTTGATCTTTGAATACATCTATCTCTTTTGAAGCTCCTCCAGTGATTTGAGATGGTAAGTTCATCCATACTCTATCAATGACAAAGCCAACTTCCTCTCTACCTTTTTCAAACAGAAATTTTTGTACTTCGTCGATGTTATGGTAGTTATCTATAAGGAAAATCTCTATACTCAAAGCTTCTTCATAATCTTGCAAGATTCTGTTTATATGTTCATTTCCTTCAGTTATTAGGTAAAATTTCTTTATATGTTGCTGAGCCAAAACAGTCAACTTGTTTGATAAGTAACTAGTTGAATAAGTACCTATCATCAAGTGATGCTCATTAGTGAAGTTTAACACAGATAATACACCCATGTTGTGTGAATTAGTGTTTGAATTTGGGTTTGCTGACATCTTTCCTGTTAGGTCCAAAGCTTTGAGTGCTCTTATATAGTTTGAACAAGAGCTAGTAAGTGTGGTGGTAAATGAGCTACTGTAAAGAAAAAGACACTCTTATTGTTCCCCTATAATGAGAATTAATCAAAAATATTAATGACATTTGCTAAGTGTGGATAATTTATCAATATATCGATTTCATTTTTCATTAGCGAAAATAAAAAAAACTGTGGTGATAAAAATATGATAAAATTGTGTATTCAACATCTGGTAGCGGAACCATGTTTTTTTAATCGGATATAAGAACAATCGAAGACCAGTCATCGAAGCACACATCGTTATTGTAAATCACTGGACACACATAACATGTGGGTAAACAAACTTGGAAATCCCCCACTCAACAAGTTGTTTGATAAACTCTGATAAATTTAAAGTAATGATCCCCAGTAGTTGCGTTATCAGCAGACGATATTGTGTCACTTTATCTTGTTTATATTGTATGTCTAACTTTGCAGATATTGCCACTAAGTTGATGTTATTCTTCTTGGTTTTGAATATCTTCAAAATCAGCATTTGAATACTAATCATTAACATTGGGGGTATAGTTGGTAATAACAATGCTTTGGTCATCGTATCTATATTTTTCTTATTTACAATCTTCATCTCAAACAGGTGTTTAAATTCATTTTTGAACTCTTTCCAAGAGTTCATGTTCCTGCAAGCACATTGCCTGGTGATGTTGACATTTAAAAGATATTTTCTGTCAAGGATAACAATCTCAGCATACAAGCCCATGCTCAACCCACTTATGAGTAAATGAGTTAATCACTTCCAGCTACGCACGTGACATGTACAAAAGAATCCACACGGAAATCCACTTTTTTTTTCTTTTTCTTTTTCTTTTTTTGTTTGACATTTTTTGAAAAACTCTACCGATTATACTCTCTTCGTTTAAATAATTACATATACTATTGAACAAATTAAAGTTAGTCAATAATATTGTAGTAATGTTGTTTATTAATTTTTGTTTATGGATTTATGCTAACAAATACATAATCAAATAAGTAAAACACCAAATTAAAACATTATGGCGGGAAAAAGAAAAATCGATGATGAACATATCATCCAAAACAACCCTTTAGATGAGGTTATTCAACTATACATCTCTCATGTCGTTAGTAACATAAAAAATAATGATCCTAAGTTCTTAAATGGGGTTATTAACTACTGTAATGATTTCATGATTGCTAGAGACAATCAATCAAAGAAACAAAAAAAGGACTCATCTTCTGAATACAAATACTTTGGTTCTCTTAATGCTGTATATGCTTTAAGTTTATCAAAACTGTCTTTCTTTATAAATCAACAAGATGATGAGAGTGATTTAGATTATGAAAAAATGTTTAAAAATATCTTTGATGTCTATGAAAATAGCTTTGAATTTATCAGTCTTGGACAAAAGTTCTCTGAAGACAAATCTTCCATCAATTATAAACTATTAAACTTTGTGAATGCTTTTATCAGCTTACAAAAAATTGCTAATTATTTTATTGGTAAAGAAATGGTAAGTTACTATGAATTTGATGAACATATCAAAGATGAAATTAACAAAAAGGATATCTTAAACATGTTTAAAGCCAATTGGAATATTATTCATGAATCATTAAATACTTTGATTGAAGAATCTAAGAAACACTTTACCACTGAAATCTGTATTGCTGAGTTCATTGCTGTGATTATTCCTGATGCTTTACAAACAATGCATGTCATCATTGACTCAAATGAATCCATTGGTAGTGAATCAAAGGAGAAAATACTTGATGAAGGTATTGATGAGGATCATGAATTCACTGTTGTCAAGGAACTACCTTCAAAGCATCCTTTACAAAGCCTTCACTCAGAAATTATTGAAAATCAATCTGATTATGTTGTTCAATTAAGAAACATGTTCATCTCCTGTAATGAATTCATGGAAGAGTTCTCCAATGAAATCCCTGATGAAACCTCCATGGAAGATTCCGAAGATAACATAGAAAAACTTACAAAACAAAACATCCTCCCTGTTAGACTAGAAACCCTAAGATCCATAGGTGATTACTTCCTGAAGGAATTGGACAACCCACACACCAGCGAAAAGGAAATTCAATCATTATTGAAACAAAATGGTGTCTATATGTCAAAACTGTATCAACTGTCTGAATCCCCTGATGACTGGGTTATCTACAGTGAATCTCTTATTCAACTAAGTGCCTTGAATGAAGATAACAAAAAAGTTCAAGACAAGCTATTGAAAAAGGCTATGAAGTTATTACAAAAGGCCAATAGAGTATCAAATGGTAAGTATGATGATTTCATTGAAAGTTTACAGGAAGATCTAAATGAGTAAAAACTACCCGGATCTCAAAAACTAAATGTATTTTTCCCTTTTTAGGACTTTTTTTTTGTCATTTCTCAAAACAGTAAAATATGTTAACAATCCAAATGTTTCTTTTTTTTTTTTTTCTTTGGTGCGTAATGAATATTATTTGAAATAATTTATATGTTTGTAATTAGTGAAATTTCGTAAACTTAGCTCATATGTAAAACAATATAATAACACCAAATAAATATAACCACATTATATAAATATTTCCCTTTTTTTTTTTAATAATTAAATGGGTGTGCCAGCTTTCTTTGCTTGGCTAGCAAAAAAATATCCAAAAATTGTGTCTCCTGTCATAGAGGAGGAATACTCATATGATAATGAAGAAGAAAAAGCTACTGCTTACCAAAACGCAAATAAAAATGGTGAGTTAGACAACCTGTATTTAGATATGAATGGTTTGATTCATCCATCCACACATCCGGAAGATAGACCTCCACCTGAAACTGAAGAAGAAATGATCCAAGAAGTTTTAAAATACACTGAAAGAATGATTTTGATGTCCAAGCCTAGAAACTTATTGTATTTGGCCATTGATGGTGTGGCTCCAAAGGCAAAGTTAAAACAACAAAGATCCAGAAGATTCAGATCAGCTCAAGAAAGTTATCAAAGCTATTTGAAGAATATGACATCTGAATTATCTTTCCAGTTGAATGAAAATGGTAAAATAGTACAATCTGACGGTATCTGCGAGGAGGAAATTTCCATTCCAGATGAGGAACTTTTTGAAAGAGGGTTTGTTAATGGTAAATGGGACAGCAATGCTATCACCCCGGGTACACAGTTTATGCATAAGTTGGCCATATGCCTGAGATACTGGGTCACTTATAAACTGGGTAACGATCCTGCTTGGAAGAATTTAAAGGTCATCTTAAGTGACTCCAATGTTCCTGGTGAAGGTGAACACAAAATCATGAACTTTATTAGAAATCAGAGAAAAGACGCCAGCTACAACAACAACACCTCACACTGTGTTTATGGTCTGGATGCAGACTTGGTATTCTTGGCATTAGCCTCTCACGAACCACATTTCAAGATCTTAAGAGAGGATGTCTTTTTACACACTGTTGAAGGCTCCAAGAAATTCAACAAGGCTAAAAAGCCGGAAGCTATGGAAAAGTTGGATGATGCTGAAAAGGCTGAATTAATTGCTAAATCTAGCAAAAAGCCATTCTTATGGCTTCACATTTCTGTTTTAAGAGAGTACTTAAGCATTGAATTGAACCCAGGGTCGTTAAACAACTTTTTTGACTTTGAAAGAGCCATAGATGATTGGATTTTTATGTGTTTCTTCTGTGGTAATGATTTTTTACCTCACTTGCCTTCTTTAAGTATTAGAGAACAAGGGTTAGAGTTTCTTCTAAATGAATGGAAGTTGTTGCAAAAGAGTCAGGGACAATACTTAACAAGAAATGGAAATATCAATTTTCACATATTGGAAAAATTCTTAGCTGGACTGGCCAAGAAGGAGCCCCAAATCTTGAAAAAATCCGCCTTGGAAGCCAAATCAAAGGCTGAATATTTCAAAAAATCCATTCAAAACAAAGCTGAACAGTCTTGGAACTACCACAAATCACAGTATGCCAAAGATCAAAACACGAATGCAGAAGAAATGGCAGTTACAAACGATGAAGCTAATGAGTACAAACCAGCCCAAAAATTACAAAAGACAGACGAAAATGATGTCGTTGCAGCCATGAAGAAAAAAACAGCCAATGTTAAAAGCCAAAATATGGAAAAAATGAACTTCATCAATGCTGAAACAAAAAAGCTATTGGCTGAAAGATTCTATGATCTTCCTGGAAGTGCTGAAGAAGGTAATATCTTTGACAGTCACAAGCTTGTTGAGTTTGACCGTCCTGGGTATGAGGAAAGATATTACAAAAACAAGTTCTTCACTCGTTTTGAAACAGATGTTTTGAGTGAGGAAGTTCTCAAGGCTGCCATAGAGGAGAAAAAGCAAAACGTGGCTAGAGAGTATTTAAAGGGTGTTTCATGGGTTTTGAAGTATTACTATGACTATTGTGTTTCCTGGGATTGGTCCTATCCTTATAACCACGGTCCATTGTTGGTTGATTTTAGAGATACAGTTAAATTGGTTGAAGATTATGTGTTGGAAGTTCCTGCTAAGAAATTGTCCAAGCAATACACAACTTTTAAGCATAAGGAGAGTTACCCTATTCTCCCATACGAACAACTTATGTCAGTGATGCCTTCCTCATCCGGACACACTTTGCCTGACAAAATATCATCCTTGATGACAGATAAAAACTCAGGTATTGTTGAGTATTTCCCAAAGGACTTTCCTATAGACATGGCGGGAGCCAACATGTCCTGGTTGGGTATTCCGATCCTGCCTGATGTGGACACGAAGCATCTTGTCAATACTCTGAAAAAGGTATACCCCTCATTGTCACAAAATGAAATGGACTTGAATGTCCACAAGAACAGTATCATTATGATTAATAAAGACTCATCATTTGCCAAGGATGCTGGGCATATCTTGAGAAGAACCATGTTCAAGAAACCCAGCAAGGTTGACGCCAATCAGTTCAAGGTCTCCACAAGATGTTCTAATACCAGCATCAATGGTAGTTTGTGGTACTTGATGGATCAGTACAAAAGAGTTGGCAACAGATTATCAACAATTGTGAAGAATGATGTTTTCAATCCTTTGCATCCTGAGAGTTCAGAGACAGTTGAGAATCTAAAGTCCTGTTTCTTGCACAAAAAGTATGGATCTAAATTTAATATCGGCGATGTTTTATGGTTAGGATATGATGATCATCCAAAGGACCTAATGGTTCCCGGAAAGAACAACCTGTTACCAAATTTTAAGGCCAATGTGCAAGTTTTGACCAAAAAGGATACGGATGAGTTATATGATCGAAGACGTCAAGCCAACTACAACAGCCACAGCTTTGGTATGCAAAGAAACAGAATGAACGACCGTGCGCTTGATGACTTTTTGAAACACACTATGGCAAACAATATTGTGGATAGTGGTAAGTACATGGCGACCCCATACACTAACAGATATGGAGGTTATAAAGCATTCATACAAAAAAACGTGTTTTCTAGAGTGCCTGGCAACGGATCACGCTCGCATACCTCAAATCTTGGTAAGAATGCCGCTAGTAGCTTGAACAAAGTTTCCAGATTTGCTAAGTAAGTGAGCTTCTTAGTTGTTGTTATCTTTTCATTTTCATTTTTTTTTTTCTTTCTTATTATGAATTTTAAAAGAGAGAGAGAAAAGGCAAATAATTGGGTTTATTTCGTTTTCGTCTTTAGTTATTAGTATATAATTATTTTTTAGTGTAATATGGGTTGGATGTATTTTGTTTTCAATATAGATTATATGTGTAGGTAGAACTTTGTATGCTTAGTTTGTTTTGATTTATATTTCATAAAAAGCTGATTCAAGATGATTCATGTTCCACGGAGTTCTTCAAAGAAGGTTCATAGTCAAGTTGCTTCTCTTTTTCAAAGTTTTCTAATTCTTTATTTTTTGTCTTTCTGTTGAATGAAAATTTCCACCATGGAGAGTTAGTTTCCTTAATCAATGATTTTTCATAGTACTCGGATTTCTTCAAGTATTGTGAATGTGTGGTGAAGGCTGATTCCGCATTTGATTTTCTGTTTGGGAAACCAGCACTATTTGTGTTAGTGGAGTATATTTCAGGGTCATCTTCATGTGTGTTTATAGCACCAAAATCGGTGTTGAGAAACTCCTCATCAACTTTCATGTTGAACATATATCTGAACTCAAGCTTCAATTCATTCCACGAATTTAGTCCTCCATAACTGCTCAATTTGATTAGATATATTTTCAGCAAACCTCTCTTACCAAACACCAAACCTTCAGCATAAAAGCACATTATCAAACTACATAAGGATAAAGGAACAAAATCCAACGCTACTAGGAAATGCTCATGTGTAATCAGAAATCCACTGAACCCACCATCTGACAGCTCAACAAGTCTATAAATACATCTAATAACAGCTAGTCCAAATGCTACAAACAAGGCGAGTGGATATGTGTTGAATAATTTCTTTTGTAACTTGGACATTTTTTCAATGTCTATGTTGCACATGACAGGATCAATTTCTTGAAAGCTGACACTCTTGTAGATGCTGTACCACTTCCAGGGAGTGAAGAATGTAATATTGCGGGATATTTTATTTTGACTTGAAATGCCCAATTGGCTGTTCAAATACTCAATTCTTTGTCTGATAAAAACATTGTACAGGAACTTTGCGTAAACAATCATAAATAGCGACATGGATGCTGTTTGCAGAGCTAATCCCGCAATAAAGATGTCGTTACCATGGTCCACGGTGTCTGGATTAGTGTCGTTGATGGCTCCACCTTCAATACCACCACCAGCACCTTGGATGACCAAACAAGTTATATCAGCTGTAATGAACAAAACACTTATCAACATAGGCTGGACTCTCTTACCAAAAACATTAAGCTTGATAACATTTTCCTTTGTTGTGGCATAAGTGTACAAAAGCTTACCATATTGAGAATAAACAGCGGCATTGAAAAAATTTGGAGATAAAGTCAAGGAAATGAATTGCAAAAGAAAGTAGTTTTGATTGTTCAAAGACAGGCCAGTTATGTCAGCAACACTGAGCACTCTGCCCATGTATCCAATGGCTTGTCCAACCAAAAACAAAATCATACATACACTAAAATACTTGTTTTTGTATATGATGTAGAGGATACATTGCCAAAGGGTGAACGCATAAAAAACACCCATGGCTATGGCATTAAAAATTATGTTTGGTTGGGCACCTGAATACATAGATTCAGGAGAAAGACTTTCATGTCCTTTGTAGATTTCGGCAATAGCGGTAAGATTGTTTCCGGCTGCAGCTGCAGCAATAGCGGCAGCGGTTTGATTAAAATAAGAAGATGACATTGATGGTATATATGCTATTCCTTTTGGTCTTTTTTTTTTAATTATATTCTACAGCTTTGTTATGTTTGCTTATCTTTTTTGGCTAATCACTCACAAGAAATATAAACTACCGCAATACCTTAATTTTTCAAAGATATTGCCTAATATAGGAGGATTGTTTATATAGAGGGGGTTTCAGAGTAGCCTGTTTAGCGTAGAACCGAATAAGCGACCCGAGATACCAAGACTGTTGTTTTTTTTTTTTGTTTTTTTCCGTCTTCAGTTTTGACAAGAACAATAGAGAAGAAGGTTGAGAGAGGCCACCGTTATCATCAGGGTAGCGGGTCACTACATAGTTTCAAACTACAAGCGTATGTGGAAGATCTATAAACGTTGTCAATAAAAGGCGAATTGATGATTTATTTTTAGAAATCTTTTCGACAGAATTTAAATATGTAGTGTTGGTTTAATGAAAATTCAACAGCCCACATGTATGTGAAGCCAGTTATCTTCTTTTTTCCCTTGTTGTGTACTTAAAACTTGAAGGACCCCTTCTATGTCACTATCTAAAGTATATGGTTTATTTTGAAAAGGTAAAAAAAGTTGGAAAAAAAGATAACGCTCTGATGTGTGACAAAAACTGATATCCCGAGGTGACATCAACATCATTGATCCTTTTCCTTTTTTTTCAAAAAAAATTCAACTTGTAAGGTGTATGATGTACCATTCGGTTTTCTAGCACTCTTGGAAGTAATAACATTCAAATAATTATAGGCAAAACTTAGATGTCTTTACATTTGATAACTTCTCGCAAATAATACATATCAAACAAATCATTATACTTAAGATGGAGCATTAAGTGCGTATCATTTTAAATGGAAAAAATATACCACAGTTACGAAAAATCACAAACCTTCCTTTTTATTTCAGAAAAAAGCATATCTAAACACTTTCTATTGATATTTCAAAGCGGTAAGTTAGTTGATGATTTTATGATTTGACATTTAAAAGACAAAAAAACAGCTATTTTTTGAAAAAATAATCATAAGTGGAATAGGGGGGGGGGGGGCTTACTAGCAAAATCCAAGGAAAATGCAATACTGTAAGTGTAGAAAATTCTTTAATGATGCTAGGTATACACATGAGCTTAGTGATAAACACTGCACATCAATACTGTTACAGAGACTGCCTCCTTTAACTTTTGTTTTGTATTTTATAATGTGTCAATCCCGTATTTCTTTGTTTTGTCTATCGCAGTTGTGTACCAATTTAACCATAATTGATGTGTGTCGGATTTACCTAGTTCACGTTTAATGATCAAAATTCATCATTTAGCAGTGTATCTACAAATTAGTTTGTAGCGTCTTTTTTTTTTTTTTTTTTTGGTTCTCTCGCTTTACTTGTATTTTTATTTCGATCTCTTTGATTGTAAATGTTCATTTATTTATCCTACTCTAAAAACCATAGGTCAACACTTTTAAGCATACTTGTATCAGCTGAAACAATGTCCTCTAATATAAGCTTAATAAACACTGATGAATCATCTACAACCTCACAAGCAGATCCAGATCACCAGAAGGAGATATTCTTGAAACAGTTGGGTGAGCATGTTTATCAACAAAATATGAAAAAAATCAATGCGGAATTTTTCAATGTCACATATGGTAGTTTTGTAAGAACTCTTATAGACTTTTATGACAGCGATGCAGACAAATGTAACCAGAAGCTGAAGACCATGGGTGAAAATATTGGCGCTAGGTTGATTGATGACTTTTACTCAAAAGTCACCAACCAAATCCCTAGATGTTCAAACTTAAAAGATCTTGGTAACACCATAGCTTATGTGGGCTTCAAAATGTATATCAACACTGTTCCGAAGGTGATTTTTGATGAAAGTAACAAGACTATCAAATTTAGGTTTGATGGTAGTACCAATATTTTTAACAAGTTCGTCGAACTCCCAGATGACATCAAAGAAGGAAAACTATATTATTCGAACATCGTTTCAGGAATCATAAAAGCAGCTCTGGCCGGAATAGCTCTCAATTGTGATGTTGAATTTGTCAGTGACACACTACTCGATGACCAGTACACCGATATCCAAATCAGCAATGTTAAAAGAATCAAAGATGAAGTTCCAATGGGTCAATAAAAAATTGTACAAAGAAACATGGTAGTGCATTTCAAATTTATATATACAGAGTTGATAACAGCTATTAGATATCTCAATTTTCTTCTCTTTTATTTTTCATTCTTTCATGTATCAAATTGTGAATTTGAGATTGTGCTTGATCATTCGAATTACCAGTAGCAGTAGAAACCTTCTGGTTTTCATCTAATGCATCATCGATAATTTCAAACTCACCTTCACTTGATCCATCAGACAAGTTGTCTTTGATCTTACCAAAGCCAAGCAAGCTTCCAATGCTGCCCAAGGAGTTTTCTCTTTTACGTCCTCTTGGTTCATCGCTCAATTCTTCACCGCTGGTAGCAAACAAGACTTGGTCTCCGTAGAAGTCATTTCTTCTTCTTGATCTAGATCTTGATCTGGATCTTGATCTCGAAAAGGATCTGAAATAGGTCTTACTGTCACAGTCATCGGAATCATCTTGAAGTTTCTTTTTCAAGTCTTCTTTCATTTCTTCATAATTTGGCCAGATCTCAGGTCCCAAAGTGTCACATAAATCCTGTAGCTCGGCTTGTAACTTTTCTCTTTGCATTCTAAGATTGTAAAGTTTCTTTTGAGGGTAAATCAAGGAAACAACCAATGGCTTCAATGACTTCATTAAATCAACTCCTGTTTCACCAGCTCTTAAGGCTGTGTATGTAATTGAGACCAGGAAAGAATAGGCAGTAACAAATTTGATGAATGTGTTGGATGTGAATCCACCAATGACTGGGACCAAATCGAATTTAATCATTATTATGGAGTATAAAACATACAACAACGGAGCTAAACCCAAGGCAACAACCAATTTCCAAGTAGCCAACAAATCATTACCCTTAATTTTTACTACCGACTTGCTCAACCCTTCTTTGGCCTTTTTGATGGAGTAGTAGTGTGCAGTTACAAATACAGGTGAAAACAAAACAAATCCTGGGAAGGCAAGCAATACCATGATGGCAATTCTGAATGTTCTGTTTAATAGCAATTTGACAGCCCTTAGTGGACTCAAGGACTGCAACAAGTTCACTTGATGGTCGCGAACACCTGTTTCATACAAGTTCTTGTTGTATTCCAGCACCTTTTTCTTAGCCTCCACAATTCTTTCATCGTCTTGAAAATGTTCGTATCCCTTGATAAGCATTCTGTTAATAACAACATTGTAAGAGATTTTTTCAGTGTGGTTTGTGTACAATAATTTTCTACAAGCTTGAATCATTTGTAATGTTTCAAAATCCTCGGTGTTAACAGTAACTGCGTACAGGGCCTTTTTCAAAACATCCATCAACTTATCAACAGTTCCAAAGGAGTCCTTTTCATATAATTTACCCCAGTTTTCATAATCAACAACAATTGGTTGGCCATATTCAATGACAGCTCTGGATCTGAACTTGTCTCTGTTGAAATAGTTCAAGCCAACAGGAACAATGGAAACTTTTCTGGTCTTGTCTCCACTACAGACAGTCCCCAATGCCATGATGGCTACACCGGGCTTGATAGGAAGCATACTTGGTCTGTCATGGGAACCACCTTCAGGGAATATAGACAAAGTACCGCCAGTTAACAAATGCTTGAAGACGGAATCAAACAAGATTGAGTGATCAATTCTGGTGGCGTATTTAAACTCAACCTCACCATCAATCTCCTTTTTAAATGGCTTTGATATTTCCACTTCATATGCATTGGGCTCTGTTTGAGATTTCTTGAAGGATTTGATTATAGCATTTCCGTTAGATTTGATACCAATCATTCCCTTTGCCATTAGATCAACAAGATCTGTTAAGTCGGTCTTGTTTTCAGGAGTAGGCTTTAAAAGTACAAGATTGTCACTGATTGACTTCAACACATATCCACTGACAGGCTTCAAGTAATCTTGTTGTCTAGGAACAGGTATACCACCGGTCATTCTTGAAAAGGTACCAACGACAATCTGCTTAAAAGACGATGCAGCAATACAGGAACAACTTTGGAGACCAGTTAGTTTCTGGGTCATTTGCATAACTATACCACCATCAACAAACTGGTTGGAGTGTGGTCCACACATCAATATGATAGGTTCTTGTGGCTCATTCTTGTTCTTTGGTAGTAAACTTTTCAAGTTGGTGACTCCTCTGTGGTCGATCTTTCTGAAAAAAGTGGTGAAGAGAATCTCAAAGCAAAAGCAGGCTATGTTGTAGCATATACTTCTAAAATTTTTGTTGTATTGAGCTAGAGTGTATGGGTTTTTAGAGTTGTATTCATGATGTGCTATCTGAATGTGTTGAGAGGGTTTTGATTTTGGCTGTGAAGTTTCTTCAGCTTGCTCTTCTTTGTTAAGTAAAGAGCTCTTCTCAGACATTGTGTGCTGTTTGATATTGGTTTCTTTAGCTGTTGTTTTTGAATTCTTGTCAAGTATTTGTACACTAACTGTATAGCTTACCTTTGATATATAAACAGATGATGAATTGAAGGGGATCAATTTGTTAAGGATGTATTCTATTTTTTTTTTTTTTTTGTTTTTTTCCCTCCTGAGTGATAACTCCACTGAGTGTCACAGATTTCTAGAAAAAAAAAAACCCGAAAAATGGAAATGTTCTAAACACCACCAAAAAAAAATCCCCAAAGCAGTAGTCATCACAGGTTACTGCCACAGGAAAATAAATAAAAAAAAAGAAAAATATAATAGGTAAACGATGTACTGGCTTTGAGCAATGATCTGTAGGGATCGCTGTTGATTTGCTGTAAAGAAAAAGTATCAACAAAGATGGTCCATACATCATATGGTTATGGTAGTGATATGTTCATGGGATGAAAAGGTGAAATCGGAATGAGTGTAAATCTGAAAAAACAAACAGTACGTTGAAAACAAAAAAAAAAAAATAAACGTTAAACTAATTTTCTCAATGATACCATAAGGCTTTGATTAATTAAAGCACCACTCCTTTATCTATATTATCATTCACGTTGAAATTCTCATAAAGCCATAATAACCCCCAATTGACATATATATTCATAATCCTACTTATCGTATCCTTTTGTTGGCTGTATATGAACTGATACTTCATGTATTTACACCCCTTTTGCACGAAAAAAATAAGGTGCAAAAATTACATACTACCGATATTTGTGAGCCAATTATTTTATTTTACTTTTTTTTTTCTGACTTTTTGACGCTTCTAATGGCTGACTCCCTTTTTTTTTTCTTCTCAAATTACACTACAGAAAGTTTATGCGATATATTCACCAAATTATTTCTAGGTGTATATCTTAATTATCTATTGAATAATATAACGTTTATACCATAGCAATCTTTGATAACCTCCAATATTTATACAAGACATAAAAATAAACTCTCACAACCGTAATAAATCAAACCAAACATAATAATAATTAATATAACTGTATTCATATTTTTCAAATAGTCGTTCAGAAAAAAAATATATTTTTTAACATAATATCTCATCGCATATTTACAATGAATCAAGTATCTTTAAAGTATTCTGTAAAGGGTATGACTTGTGGTGCTTGTGTATCCAATATCGAAAAGCAAGTCAACAATGCTTTGGAAAAACAAATCCTACCCAAGCATCACCTTATAACCAACTTTGTGTCTGTAATTTCTTTGGTCACGGAAGAGTGTCACATCTCATTTGACTCCGACCTCTCAGGCCAAGAAATTGATGAGGTCATTTTAGTATTCAATGGAACGATTGAAGATGCCGGTTTTGACTGTCTTTTCATCAATAAAGATGTGAAAACAAAATCTGTATGTTACAATCTTTTATTCAAGGTTGGAGGAATGACATGTGGTGCCTGCTCTTCAACTATCACAGAACAGGTAACAATGCTTTTGAATAATTTAGAGTCTCAAGATCTGATTTTGAAGGCAGATGATGTTTCTGAAAACACATGCCATGTGTCTCTTGTAACTGAAGAATGTAAAGTTACTTGTAACATACCAAATGCAGATAATATCGATACTATCAAGGAAGCCGTTATTGAATGCATTGACGATTGTGGTTTTGATTGTTCCTTTATATCATTCAAGAAAGACACATCCACTTATAAACTGAATAACAAAAAATCTAACGACCTAATGAGAACTGTTGACTACGAATTGTGTACGTCTTCCGATGAATTTGATGAAAATACCCTTAAAGATTTTCTAGAATCAAAAGATAACATTCAAAAAGTTGTTATCGATGCATTATCCAATGAACCATCCCAAAAATCCATTGTTGATTTTTGTCAAATATACAACCTTAGTGTAACATATAAAATAACCTCGGATACTAATATACGAACTATAATGAACGATATAACGACTAACTTTGATGTTGATGCCTTTCCACAAATTGGCTGCTCAAATGATGTACAAAATCAGCAACTAGAATCATTGAATAGAACAAAGGAAATCAATTTTTGGAAACACAACTTTTTGGTTTCCGGTGTTATAGCATTGACGTGCATGACCATGTACATGTTTATTCCCATGTTCATTCTGAAAGCTGAAAGTCCAAGTGCAGGTCCGTATAAAATAATAAATGACAGATTCTTCAAAATATCAACAGTTAATCTTGTTGGGTTGACCCTTGCTTCTTACTTACAATTCGGTCCCTTGGGCTCGCACTTTTGGAAAGCTTTTCAAAAGTCCTTGAAGAACTACAGCGGCACAATGGATACGTTGGTCTCCATTTCTACTTTGTGTGCATACACATTCTCTGTCTATTCAGTCCTGAATGTTATTTTATATGATGGGAGATCTCAAATCTTGTTTGACACCTCAACAATGTTGTTTTGCTTTATAAGCTTTGGGAAGTATTTGGAAAACAAAGCTAGGGCTAGAACGTCATTTGTTCTTTCCAAAATCATGACCATGTCTCCTACAACTGCACTTTTATACAATGAAAAGACTCAGAAAAGCTGTGCAATACAAACATCTATGATTGAGTTGAATGATATTTTGGAGATTAAACCGGGCTCAAAGATTCCGTGTGATGGTATAGTTGTGGATGGGATCTCTGAGGTTGATGAGCAAATTATTACTGGTGAATCAACCCCTATACTTAAAAGAAAAGATGATAAGTTGGCTCATGGATCAGTTAATGGGCATAACCGTTTTTTGATGAAGGTTGAAAAGGCTGGGAATGATACCTCTCTTTTGAAGCTTTTGGATATTTTAAAAAATGCACAATTATCAAAGGCTCCGATGCAAGAATTTGCAGACAGACTAGCTGCTAGATTTGTTCCTTTTGTTGTGCTCTTGAGTTTGTTGACTTTTGTGTTCTGGTCATTTTATTGTAAATACAGAGGTGCTCCAAGTGCATTCCGAAAGATGTCCCCTGTTGAATCCAATGCTGGTCAGGATGGTTCGGAGACCTACATGGCCTCTCAGAACTATTTCTTTGATATCTTCAAAGTGGCCGTTAGTGTGGTGGTGGTTGCCTGTCCATGTGCCTTGGGACTAGCAGCACCAACCTCGGTCATAGTTGGTACAGGTCTTGCTGCTGAACACGGGATTTTAATGAAAAATGGAGAAATCTTACAAAACTTTCAAAACATTGATTGTTTTGTTATGGACAAAACGGGTACACTAACACTGGGAAAGCTTGTGGTCAACAGCTTTCATTTCTTTTCAGATAGACTAATTGTAAAGAATAATTTGATAAGCAAAGATGATGTTTTGAACATGGTTGAATCACTTGAAAGTGTTTCTGAACATGCTGTTGCAACCTGTCTTGTAAAGTATTCCAAGCAAGCCAAGTCAAATCCAGAACATAAAAACAAGTTTACCTTACTTGATGTGGAAAATAAAGTTGGCCAAGGTGTATACGGAAGCATCAAGGACAATGATTCTGGAAAAATATTCAGTGTTGTTATAGGAAACAAAAAGATATTGTCACAAGAATGTTTAGATTATTTGAAGACCCAACAAATCAACGAAAATGTGGGCTCAATTTCCTTTATAACCATAGACAACCAAATTGTTGGTGAGTTTATTTTGAATGATTTACTAAAGGCTGATTCAGCGGATGTGGTTTACTACTTGAGATACATTTTGAACAAGGAAGTTTATATGTGCACTGGTGACAACACTGAGTGTGCAATTGATTTTGCTGATCAATTGGGGTTGCCTCATGAATACGTTCGAGCTGAAATGACACCAACAGGTAAATACGACTTCATCACTGAATTACAAAACCAAGATAAAAAAGTTGCCTTTGTTGGTGATGGTATAAATGACTCTTTAGCACTCACACAAGCGGACCTGGGCGTTTCCATTGTCAACGATGGGTTGGACATTGTTATGGGTTCAAGTGATGTTGTTATAATGAACAATAAAACACTTGTGCAGATTATACACTGTATAGAAATTGCCAACAGAACATTCAGTAAAATCAAATCCAACTTTTTTTGGTCTTTGATTTACAACACATTCATGCTACCAGTGGCAATGGGTTTGTTGATTCCTTTCAACATCACTTTAAACCCTATTATTGCAGGTGGTGCAATGGCCTTATCGAGTGTTTCCGTTGTATTGAATTCACTGCTAATAAGAAATTGGGAACCTAAAGTTATTCAAGGTATCTCAACAGATGAAGACATGGTAATAGAAAATAGGGGAAGTTTCGAGAGATTACTTGTATGGGCTAAAAACAGAACTAATGTCAATGTCATTACGAGCAAATACGCCCATCTGAACAGTAATCAAGAGAGATTGTATGAGATGGTTTAGGATCCTATGAGAATTGGTTGTTTATCAACTGTTTATAACTAGCTGAGTAATGTATTTATAGTGTTCACATAATTTTTAGTTTTTTTGTTTTTGTTTTCGGACTCTTGCCTTTCACGTGTAACATGTGTGACGATCTTAAAAATAATATATACTTCATCTTAACTCCTTTTAAATATTTCCAAAAATGTTAAGGGTAAATAAACCACTTTAAATTTTTATGATAGTAAAATTTATTCAAAGCTTTAAAACTTAGAAAAAAAATAGAACCAGAACAATTCTTGGAATCAAAAATGCAGATTAAACCTTTAAAGATGAGATGGGCCACAGGCGGCGTCAATTACAGTTACCTGTTATCCAAATTGACACCACCATCTATGAGCGCCACAAATTGGATCATAGATCCAGCTGAGGCTGATGAGATTCAAGACCAACTAAGCACAGATGAATTCCAATCGATAACCACAATTGTCAACACTCACCATCATTATGACCATGCTGGTGGAAATCTTGAGTTTGCCTCCCTGTTGAAGGAACGTAAGATGCCTGAGTTTATCATAGGCTCAAAAAAATCAGCCACTTTAAGTTCTTCAAGCATTGTGTTGCCTGAAGATGGTGATGTTTTCGACTTGGGTGATAAGATTACTGTCGAAGCCATAAGAACCCCTTGTCACACTCAGGACTCTGTTTGTTATCTTGTCCATGATTCAGATAGTGCTGACGAATATGGTATCTTCACTGGAGACACGCTCTTCACTGCAGGATGTGGCAGATTCTTTGAAGGAACAGGTGATCAGATGCACAAGTCATTGAGCCACATAATCAAAAGAACAGAAGGAATATGGGATAAAGTAAAGGTTTACCCAGGCCATGAGTACACTAAGTCAAATGTCAAGTTTGTTAGATCCAAAATCTGGAAATCCATAGGTGAAAACCCAGCCTTTGATGAGCTTGAAGAAATTGCCAGCAAAACAGATGTCTTAACAGGTACATTCACATTAAGGGATGAGTTGGAGTTCAATCCTTTCTTGAAATTGAATGATCCATATGTTAGAAGGGCAGTAGGAGATGCTCAAAATTTACTAAGCGAATCAGAAGTGATGTCTAAACTAAGATCTTTGAAGGATTCTTTCTAAGCAACAAGATATTGACATGTTTATTTATATTTATTGATAAAAATAATTTCCATTTAATTTCCCAAAAAAAAAACAACAAATTTACATATAAGATAGATCTAATTAATAAAATAAATTGTAATATTTTAAAAATTTTGTTAATAGTTTTAACTGTAAACTAGTTTTAGGCTTTAAAATACAAAGTTTTAAATCTAATATTTTTAGTGTTTCACGTGACTAAGCGTAAACATTTTTTATATTGGAACGTATAATTTTAAAACAGGTGACAGTACACACTTTGGGAAACGCCATTCACCTATTTAAGTATATTGATCAGGATAAAGGCTACCAAAAGAAAAAACATTTACGTCACACTTATCCAAAGCAGAAAACATTAGGATACACTCTGAATAGACCATTACGAAAACTGTAGAGGCATTTTATGTTGGCATGGTTAGTGATTACCTTCCTTGATCTGTGTCCAATGTTTCCTTTTTTTTTTTGCCCCTCCTTTTCCCCTATGAAAAAGTTATAATGACCACTATCAAGTGACAATTCAAAAAGATATACATAGGCAACCAGGAAAAAAAAACAGAGAGTGTACAATATGTCTGATAAAAATTCTGTTGAAGATGATTTAAATCTTGAAGAAGAAACTGTCAAAGAGTCTGTGACTGATATGGCAGAAACCAAAGAAGAAATTCAAGAGGAAAACAAACGTGAAAAAGAAATTAATGAAAACGAAAGCAATGATTTAAAAAACTCTGAAACTGATATTATAAAAGCAGAAGAGCCAGAAGAACCTGAATTAAAAGAGGAAAGTCCAAAAGTAGCAGAGGAGAAAGTTTTTGAAAAGGAGAAAAATGATGCCCCTGAAGAAAAGACTGAAGACTTGGAAGAAATTCAACTTAAAGATGAACCTAATGTAGAAGCTCCACCATCCAAACCAGACAGACCTGTAAGACCACCGAGACCTGAAAGAAAGGCCCCACAGACTCCAAAGACTGTTGCTCCAAACGGGGACAACAATTTTCTAGTTGCGCAGTTGAAAGACGCATTTCCATCGATTCCAACAAAGGTGTTAACAGCCATTGTTATAGCTGCGCAAAACAACATTGAGCCATGTTACGATGCTTGTTTGTTTTACATGAATCCTAATGAATTCAAGCCTACTTTTCATCCAGATAACTTTGCTCCTAAGATCAAAAAAAGCCTAAGTGAGGAAGAGTTACAAATGAAAAGAGATGAAGAGCTTGCAAGAGACTTGGATAGGAAGTTTAACAGTAGACCTAGTCACTCAAGAACAATTGCTGAAAGACAATCTAGATCAGCTAATGGGAGAAGCACCAGAGAATTCATACCTAATGAGAGAGATGACAGCGAAGATGAAGAATTTGCAGGAGTACAAAGGTTTATTGATTCTGATTTACCAATGATGAAAGAAAATGTCACAAAGACATTAAGACAAACATCAAGCAAGGTGGGCTCATGGTTGAAATCGTTTGGAGATAATTCAAACGAACTTCAAAAAAACAACGTGAATGGTTATGATGAATGGGGTAATCCTGTATTCGAGCATAGAAAAAGCTACAAGATCGTAGAGAGATCACCAAGCCTGGAAAATAAAGTGCTACCTCAAAGACCTATTGACAAGACACCATCCAAACAAAATTCAAGTAACAAGCCTTACATCTACACTCCAGGAAACGAGGCAAATGAAAAGCCTCCTAACACCAATCAACAAAGAAGTGTTAGTGGAAGTGGAAATAAGAGACTGGTCTTTGTTGAACCTGTTGAAAATACAAGCAAGCCTAGAAGTTCAATAGATGATGATTTGAACCTTAGTGATTGATCAATACACGCTATGCAAGAAAACCCCATAATTCCTTAATGTTATTTTTTTTTTCAGAGATGGTAATCAGATAAAAGGTATAAATGTTTATCTTCAAATGATTTGATTGCAGATAATGTAGATAAGTTATTATTTATTTTAATCATCATGTATTGTTTGTTGTTTCTTATCTTTTTTAAAAGGAAACAAAAAAAAAAATAAAGAAATAAAAGAGGAAACGGTGATTTTTATGTTATAAAGTAGGTCAAGAGTATCAATGTATGTGGAGTAAAGTCAAATACAGCATAAGAAATAAACAAAATTAAAAAAGACCTCTTATTTTATTTTGTTGTATCTTGTATCAGTAAATAGTTATTGAATTGTAAATAACATCAATAATGGGCATTTGGATGCATACTATGGTTTATTGTACTACTTAAATGACTTAAAGAAAAATATATTGAATGTAAATCGAATTGATCATTGTGAAAAGATATTAACAATTTTTAATTTTTAGCGACAATGAATTTATATCAGTGGAGAATTAATATAGAGAACAAAAACGAAAATTTTTTCTTGTTAAAGTTTTTAGTGTGAAATAGTAAAACCACAATTCAAGCGCTAAGTCAGTTACCCAAAAGGGAAACCGAATACTTACTAGGAAATTTACCAAAAGAAAAAAAAAATGTGTTTCGGAGATAAACAATTGATTGTTATGCCTAAAATTTTTTTTTTTTCTTCCCTAAAATTAAAGGGTTGTGTTTTGTTTGTAAATTCATATCCATTACAATCAAATGAGTAACGATGTACACTCTTGATAAGAATTATTTAACACTTAAAAGCATATATGTAAAAAAAAAAAAAAAACATAAACACATCCAATTCCTGATAACGAATTAAAGATAACTTTATAGACATATACAGGCTATTCTAAGAATCCTTTTTGTACTTTCACATATATTTATCTTTGCAAATAAATGAGTAACCCAAATAAACTAGTGACACAAGTCTCTAACTCAGATGCCAAATTCATTGGAGCCAAACTAAGCTCCCAAGTCTCTATGACAAGACATGAATCAGAAGGAGGGAAGCCATCTTTAAGCAGAACAAAAGACGGTAAATTAGTCTTACCAGATGACGAGTTTTTAAAGCTAAAGCAAAAAAGAAGCAACTCAAAATCAAGATCTGCATCAGCCAAAAGAACCAAAAATCCTGACGAAGATATCATTAGTCATAAAAGCCACCACAACTACCAAAAGGATCCTAGAGCAAAGTACTATTTTGACGTTGATGAGTACTTTAGCAAGGACCACGAAAACAACTTGATCATTCACTTGAACATACAAGAAAATCATTACTACATCACAAGAGAACAACTTTTGGCTTTGCCAGAATCTTTGCTACTTTGCTTGTTTCCAAATGGTGTCTTTTCAAACAGAAATGGTGATGTCATTCAGACTCTAACAGAAAAAGATGAAGTTTACATCTACAACTTCTCCAACAAAAGCTTTGAGTACATAATGGATACTTACACTGAAGCTACTTATGATTTGAAAAATTATTCCATGCAAAAGTTGTATGATACTTATGGAGACCCAAAAAAGAAAAATGGGGAATCATCAGGAGGATTTTTTTCTCATTTTAGTTCTAATAGCAGCACATCGTTATCTTCAAAGCAAACTGAAATTAATTTGTTGAATGAGAATCCTGCTATTATTGTCTTGAGAGAAGATTTAGATTATTATGTGGTTGAAACTGATATAAAGGTAAACCCTAACAATCATGAAATATGGGACATCTTAAAAAGAAGCTGCAAGTTATCTGTTGGTGCTTATTTGCAAAATGATCTTGACATATACAATGGATTATACTGTTCAAACAAAGTTTCTAGCAGTTCTGACCCAACAAAATTGGGCTCTGCTGAGCAACATCTTATGGACATGTTAATTTCATCTGGTTTGAAAAAAGGCTCTACATGGGGCCAAAGATCACAAGATCCTGACAAAACTGTTATTTCTTCATTAACTTTAATCAGATTGTACAATGCTTCAACCAAAGAATACAGAGAAAAAGTTGCCAAGAACTTCTCTGAGTTTGTCAATAGCAGCGTTGATAACAAATTACTAACAAAAACCCAATCCCACAACGTGTTGACTCCAATTTCTTCTAGAAAGTCTAGATGGGCAAAGCTTTCTGCAGTCACTTCTGGCTCTAAGTCCAGAAGCAGAACGCCAAACACTGAAGATTCCATAAACGGACCATCACTTGCTGGTAAGTGTCTATATGACTTTGAACCAAAGCCAGAGCTGAACTCAAAATTGCTATTATTTTGGAAGAAACCAGCTAGAAAGTGTTGGTGGGGGCAGGTTGAAATGAGAGTTCCAATTGAACTTCCCTTCCATGTTGAGCTTCAAAAAGACCCTTCTGACGATTCTTTGACCATAGTTAAGGTTCTTTCAGGTGGGTATAGTAAAATAGAGATCCCAGTAAGAGTACATATAAGACATGTGTGGACTTTAGAAGCTTCAATTGTGGGTGCTTAGACGAAGATTGATATCTAACAACGGTGAGAACACTTAATTAGGTCTGCTGGTATCAGATCGATTGTTCTTATCATTCCAATAGCTATATAATACCTTTAATTTTTCTTGATCTTTAATTTATGAATTACGGTCATTTATATTACTTTTTTTTTTTTTTTTTTTGATAACCTACGATAAGACCACCTGTTTCTATTTATTTTTCGAAAAAAAAAAAAATCAGATATATTCTTTTAAACGACAAATATATATGCAAAAAAGAACAAAAATTATATCACATTACCAATATCAAATAAAACCTCACAATACAACTACAGCGTTATTGATAACTCTATTTTAAGTTTTTGTTTTTCAATCAGAAATAATTATAAATATAAATGATTTCCCTGTCGAACAGTCTGCCTATGCTATTCAAAAATGATTCTACATTTATACACCATATCAGTCAGCTTCTGTCTATATACTCCAAAGTTATGTTTTTCATTGCAAAATTCATAACATGCGGACTTGTGATGATATATACTCTAGATTTTATAGTGTATCTCATAAGACTATTGAAGAACACGCATAAACAAAAGACTGATTAGATTTTATCATACCTTTACATACTATTTTCTTTCTACGAAAAAAAAAAAAAACTCATATAAGCTTTATTTTAAAATTATAACACCTTCATAGCAACCAAACTATTAAATGATTGTCAAATTAGCAAGATTAGGAACTATTTTGTTTATAGTCTTCTTTTATGAATATTGTGGAACCAAAAAAAAAAATTAAAATACAATGCTTTCAACCAGAGTCGAACTGATGACCTCCGCATTACTAGTGCGACGCTCTACCAACTAAGCTATGAAAGCTTGTAAAATCAATTTTTGACAAAATTTTTGTGCTGTTCAACAAAAAACTCAGAGAAAATTGATATTTTGTTCACTTTTTGCTTTTATTGTGGTTAATGCTATGTGTCTAAAATGAAATATGGCAAAATATCTGAAGCAGCTGATTGACAAATCAGTGCCGTTCATGAGTTTAACGTGTATATACTGTTAAGTGTTTTGTGCATTGGCAATCATTTATTTTGTTTGCATGAATAAGTATGACCACAATTTAATGTTAAAAACTCTTCAACTGAAAGTAGTAGAGTGGGGTTTTACAGTAATCCGTTTAATTTGAAAAAGATGCCAAAAAGCTATTAGTTTTTTAAGAAACAAAAACTAAACTTGTCTTTCAAATACACATGCAGTGTTGTGCATACGAAATAATATGTTTTACAAGTAGAAAATTACCAGTGAAAAACAAACATTATTAAAAGATATGCTTGACTTCAAAAAAAACAACATTTTGAGTAGTTCTAGAATTATTTTATAGTTTGAGAGATAACTTACTAATGCTTGAGTATATGTCAAGTATTCTATGCTTTAAGTCTTCGCTGTGTTGAGAATATACAATATATTTATTGCTATGAAAATAAAAGTAAAAGGGTAAAGAATATTCTATAATGAAAGGACGATGTAAAAAGTTACTAGAAAAATAGTTATACAATTTACGTTTATTACAAAGATATATGACAAAACTAAATTTAATCAAACCGCTGCTGCTTTTTCCTTAACAAAATCATAATGTAATGTTTGCTAATTGATTAAACTTTTGTTACCTCCGATTAGAGATTTATATTTTTCAGCAGAAAAAAATACGTATAGACGCGCTCACCGAAAAAAAAAAAAATCTCTTGGAAATGGTACTCTAAGAAAATAAGAAAAATTTTTTTTTCTTCTTATTTTTCTCTTCACGTTGGTATTTCATCCACTTCGATTATCTGGTGACACTCATCCCAGATAGATACATATACAACCTAGGAATTTTATTACATATATCTGATATAAATTCTTATTTTTCTCTAAATAGTACTTCAAAACACACACATAATGAACTTCCAAGCCACTGGTGCTCCTTCCACCCAAGAAAACCAATCTTTCATCTCCAAGTCAATTGAGACCTTGACTTTGTTGAAAGATTCTCCAATCGGTACACTAGCAACCCATGCCTTGTTCTTTGCTGTTGGTGCCATTATTGTCAAGTCTGATGCTGCTGAATTAATAGTCCCACAATTATAAGTAAAGTATGGTATTAAAATAAATAGTTACCTTAATGTTAAAACTGATATAAATGAAAATATTATAATCTTCACTGCATGAAGTGATTTTTAAATATACTTTAAAGCTATTGAATTCATGTAAATAAAAAAAAAAAGAAGTAAAGTGGTTGAGTTTCAACCGTTATATACAAGGTAGGTAAGAACATACACAGATAAGTTTTTAATTTTTTTAATATTATTTTTATGAATATATAAGCAACACTTGATAAGTAGTCGTGATTTCATATGATATCATAATCAAATTCTTAGTTATATCTCGGTATGTTTGGAAGCCAGCGATAGCATGGCTGTGTATATTCATTCAAGTAATGAGATAAAATATGGTATTCCATGGCAAAGAATAAGATAATGCCTTTACAAAGTTCACAAAAAAGTGACTTGATTATGTTATTATATTTAAGTAATATTTATATATAAGAGTATAAGGGAATGTTTCTTTATTAGAGGGGTTTCCTTTATGTATGGTCATGATTAAAAAGGTATAAACCAATATCAAATTGAACAAATAAAATATGGTAGGAATAGGATATCGCTGTATAACTCAATGGTTAATGAAAATAATTAATATTTCCTGTCTTTCTAGTATTATTAAAAAGAGATAAATCACATTTATCTTTTAATTCAAATTTCTTTTAATTTATCGATAATTGCTATGTTGATCATGTAGTCATTATACTACCATTATAAGTAATTCTTGTGATTCAAGGAAAAATAAAAAATTGAGTCATAGTTTGCCTTTTTTGATTTATATTCAAAAAAATGTTCTAAAGAGTAATTCTTAACAAATGCATTTATTCGTTTAAGACTAAGAATAAAGCATGTAACATACCAGGGAAGAAGAAGAAGATTGTTAAAACCAAGTTGATGTAGAAGTCTCTGGTACAGTCTCTGATCATGAAGACAGCTAGAGGAGGTAAAAAGATCGCTAAGACAACGTTGATAACTTTAGTAGAGTCCATTTTAAGTGATTTAAAGTTTGATTATGGTTTGATATCTTTTGTTTATATGGATAGAAAATGAAACAAAGCTTATTCATATTGCTGAAAGCAAAAAAAAGGGTGGCTTTGAGGACTAATCCGTTGATTGCTGAAATATATTTTCTCAAGGGAAAATTAACAGAAGAATTCTCCCGAATAGAAAAAAAAAACAACAGAACATTTCAGATTATATGTTTATAACGGCTTTAACCAAAATAAGAAAATAAACGCTTTCACAGCGAGAAACTTTACTTCGTCTATGTGCCTATAAAATGTATATACGTAACTATATCGGTTTATTTAAATAAGGCCTTGACCATCTTTTCTAATGCTTCAATATCATCAGTTGGCAGCTTTTGAATCTCAATGTCTGGGAAGTAAGTTTCTATATCCTTCAAGACCTTTCTAGAGTTGTCATCAGAAACAAATGAAACAGCTACACCTGGTCTACCAAATCTACCTGTTCTACCAATTCTATGGACATATGTAGATGGGTCGGCCACGTACAAGGACTTATTCTTTGGATGTGGCATTGTTGGTAGGTCGTAGTTGACAACCAAAGACACAGATGGAATATCGATACCTCTGGCCAACACATTGGTTGTTATCAACACCTTTGATTCACCCCTTCTGAATCTGTCCATTAATATATCTCTTTCTTTATTTTCTAAGTCAGAATGCAATATGGATACCATGTGGCCTTTATTCTTCATGTACAAGAACACTTCATTGGCTGTTTCCTTCTTAGCTACGAATATAATACAGGAAGCAATGGTCATAACACCGAAGATATTATCTAAGTATTCCTTTTTAGCTGCTTCATTTTTACAGTCAATGTAACATTGTCTAATGGCCTTCACATTAACTTCATTTCTCTTCAACTCCAAACTGTTGGCATTAGGAACGACTTTCTTACAGTAAGCTCTGGTGTTGTCGTCAAATGTGGCAGAGAATAAAACCAATTGACAGGTGGCAGGCAAAAACTTCTTGATTCTCAGACATTGGTCACCCAAACCAGACAATTGCAACATGGACTCAGCTTCATCCAATACATAACATCTGATTTTCTTGACATCTAGTAACTTTCTCTTGATTAACTCAAAAACAGTACCTGGAGTACCAACAATGACATTGCTTGTAATCTTGGTACTCTTTGGAAAGGCCTCAGGCACAATCAAGCTGTATGTGGTTTTGGTGTACTTACCCATTTCTTGTATGACTTCCAAAGTTTGTCTGGCCAACTCTCTGGTTGGAGATAAGCAGACACATTGTGGGACATCCCCTAAGGATTCGTCAACTCTGGATAACATGGCCAATGCAAAGGCAGCAGTTTTACCTGTACCGGATTGAGACTGGGCAATCATGTTTGTAGGTGGATTTTTCAATAGCAATGGTAAAGCCTTTTCTTGAACTTTAGATGGCTTCAAAAATTTCATACTGTATAAACCCTTCAACAATTCAGGTTTTAGATCCAAATCTTCAAAGGACTTTGCAGAGTACAATGGTGAGTTTGGATCGGCTTGCTGATCAGCCAACTTGATTTGAACTTCGTATTCAGGTTGAATCAAGTTGGTTTCTGGTTCTTCCTTTTTTTCACTGATTTTCAAATCAGTGATAAGTTCTTCAGGGGTCTCCTTAACCGGGGACTTAGTGGCTTCTTCAGTAGACATTTTGTTTTCCTTTATTTTAAATTACAGAATGGGAGCTTAATTTGGTGTTTTTAACCCTACCTCAAAAATAAATCTGTTCGGTTTCATATCCATTTTCTATTCATAATCAAAAATCAGTAATCGTTACTACTTCAAAAGTAATACACCCAACTACAAATGAAACATTGACATATTTGATGCGTTGAAGAAAAAAAAAAGAAAAAAGAAAAAAAATAGTTAAGTACCGCTCCCATAAAGTCATGTGGTTATGCGACGCTACCAAATAAAACCATAACAATATTTAATTAATAATTTCAACTTTTTTTATACATCAAAATGCAGCGTTTTAAAGGGAATATCTAAATAATAATGTTCAACATATATATTAATCTAAAAAGTATCTGGCTGCCAGTCTAGACCCACCTTGTTATACACATCCTTCTGTATCTGCTGCCACAACAAAGCCTTCTCTTCCTTTGTGATCACGATTGAGTTGTCTCCTCCTTGTTGCTGTGATTGCAGCTGTTCTTGTTTCCATTTTTTATATTCTTTGCATTTTATTTTGAATTCTAATCTGCATTGGGCCTCTACTCCTATGTTCAGCAAGTAGTTGTCTATAATGTTTCTCCACTCCGGTTTACTTAGTAGCATGTTGAAGTGAATACTGTTCGGACCATGTAACGCGGAGTACTTCTTTCTGGCATTTTGCACAATATACTTGGCAGTCATCAACTTGAAGTGAGGGTCTAAACCGTGCTCAGAGTACAGGTCAGAATACACCAGTGTGTTGACAATGGTGTTGTCATCACTGTTCAAAGGCAAAACAACAATTTTAAAGTTAATTATTTGCTTTTCTCTCATTCCTGTTTTAGAATTGGTAACAACTATTTCCTCAGGATATATGGTCGGTAATTTTCCTAACCACTCATTTCTTAATTGATCAACAATCAGCAATGATCTCAAGTCGTTGAGGTTCCAATCAACCAGTCCTGGCCTATGTGAAAACTTTGGTCTTCCATTAGGCAGCAGTTGGCTTTTATCCATTAAATTTTCGGGGAAGTAGTAATCATTAAAATTCATCGGCAATGCATCCTTCAAGTATATACTTGTCATGCCGTTATTGTACTGTTCATTTTTGGACTTCATATTGGCCTGTATAAAGTAATGGTTGTTGTTTGATGATAAAGTGCTGCCATCCTGTGATGCATTGGCATGGCTGTTCAAAGAGCTTATCTCACTCAAGTTGTGAGAGATATAGCTGTTATTTGAGGTTTGAAGAAATTTGCCATTTTTTGTTGACCCAGTGTTGGTTGATCTATATGAAATGCTTGAGTTCCTTGATCGAGAGGTAGAGCTCTTTTTAGGCTTGAAAATATGTGTAGTATCTATCTTGTCGTCAGTGGAGAACAACTTCTCTTTGATTTCGTTTCTAGCTCTGATGTTGTATTCTTCAGGGGCATTGATGAAATCTTTGCTTTTGATATTGATACTAGGCAAAACAGGAACATGCCCACTAGAAACTGGACTTTTGTTTTGTATTAAAGGATTGATGCTTGGGATGGGATTTGATGGGGGCATATCTTTTGCAGACATTTTGAAGTAAATTGAATTTGGAGAGTTGCCACAGATAACCTTTGTTGTTTTCAATGTTGATACAGTCTCTATTGAAAAGCCGTCAACTATAATAACAGAAAATAAACTACTGTCAATATATACTCTTACTTTTCTCAATTGTGTTATGGTAAACTAGAGTTTTACTTCAAATACCCAGTTCAAGTTAACAAGAACAGAAAAAAATTATAAGGAAAATGAAAAATAAATGATGTATTAGGAGAAATTGCAAAGGTTTCCCCATATTTTCCCCATTTCTCCAGCAAATTCCTACCCTATTGGAAAAAAAAAAAAAACAAACAGTCAAATAATCACTATGAAACGTAAAATCATTGTCTTTCACACACAAATCCCTATTGAAAGACTCTTGAAGCCCAAAAAATTGAAAAAAAAAAAAAAAACACAAAAACACAAAGCGGAATTAATCAGGTGTACATCTTTGCCTTGCTCGTGAAGATTTTCTTGCTCTTGGTTCTGATAAGCTTTGGATCGTACTCCTTGTTCAGCTTGTCCTCTAACTGCTGTCTCTTCAACTCTTGGTATCTCAGAATCTGACTATTGTAGTGCAAGTCAAAGTTGTAGATGGTGGGTATGAATCTTTCCTTTGGCTTTTCCTTTGTTGACACTATGTTAGGATACTGCATCAAAAAGAAATGTGGAAATGTTGTTCCAAAGTATGATCCATCAATGTTTGTGTTGAACTTAAGCACTTGGTTTATTATGTTCAGGTCATCCCCTTCGCTATCTAGGTTTTTACCTTGGGGAAGCTCACTATCTCTCAAAATCAAATGATTTTCCACAGGATAATCAAACGCTTGTTGGTATCTCTTGTAATCACTTAGTGCAGACCCATTGAAACCTGAGTACAATTCCATTCCCTGAGTTATGTTTGCTGGACGGTACACATCTTCACAACATGGACAATACAGCTTAAAGCTGTCTTGATCTGGAACATCATACAATCCCATAGGCAATAAAGCTGTTCCAGTACATGCGCTTCTAGGACATTTTCCAAAAATGTTTTCTGAGTACAAGGTCATCATGTCATATTGTCCCTGGTATGTTAGAATGTATCTAGCATGTATCAATCCATAAAGCTTTGCACACTCTTGGTTAAGCATTCTTCTCTCAATGGACGACATTGCACTATATTCATCACGTAAGAAATCTACATCATCGGTTATAAGCTTTAGCATAGTGCTCATTTTTTCAGAACAATACTTGTTCAATCCTACCAAATTGAATCTATCAGTCAAATATTGCAAAGGAATTTCAACAAAAACTTGATTACCAGGTTTTTCCAGAAATGTTTGTATCCAGTTCAAGTCTTCAATTGATTCTTGCGAGTTGGAGTCGCTGTCTGATATAATCATATCAGAGTTATCTTCAGATACATGGTTGCTCATTTCAATTATTATTTAATACTAAGTTTGTTTTGAACTATGGCTGTTATTGTAATTTTCTTCCTTCTTTCAGAACAATGGTAGCTCCTATAATTGATATGATATATCTTCCGTTCACGTATATTCTTGTACATGTTCATTTATTGAACTGATGCGTAACACTGAATTACCAAAAGTTAGTTCGATATGACCCAAAAAAAAAGAAAAAAAAAAATTTTTTTTTTCCGTCAGTAGTTGTTTACGCCTAACACACGAGTGAAACTTGGTAGCAGAATTACACGCTTTAATACTCGGTTATAATTAATATACTGAATAAATACTCAACACGAAAAACCCCCCATTTATAAACAAATATAATACCAATCTAAACACTTAAAGCATTATACTATCTAGTAAACGACAACTTCTATTGAATATGTCGAAAATGTTGGAATTAATTGACTCAATCAACTACATGGACCTCCCTCATGACACATGCAGTTCGGTACTTATGCCCACCATCAACACAAACATTCAATCCATTCTTTGCTTTTCAAGTGATCTGTTTTATTCTATAATAAACTTTGATATGGAATCCAGTCAGTTCTTATCTGCTGGCTCAATTACTAATGAAGGTACTGTGAAAGAGCACGTTGATCTGAATAACATTAAAACTGGAAATCTAAAAAATGTATCTTTTATAAATAAAAACGATATAGACGATGCCTCTTATACTAGTAAATTTTTTATGACGTTTGAAAAATGTGCCATTCTACTGACTGTAGATGCACAACATGAGAATGGTACCATAAAAGCGGTCTTTTCAAAATTGAAGAATATTTTCACGTTGGAGAATTCTGCAACTATAACAGACTTTTATTTAGCAGATAAAGCTGTATGGCTCATTGCCACAGAACATGAACACCACTTGCTGGCTCAAGACTTATCCAAAAATGACTTTGATGAGTCAATTCAGATTGATACTTTAGGGAATTTTGGCGTATCCTTTGAAAGTCAAACACTTTGTTCCATCTTACATGTAGGTATCACATCCAACAATCATCTTTCAATAGTCTTTGGAAGTAAAGATGGGTGTATACATGTTTTCACCTGCAATGAAAAAAATGAGTTGCAGCTTTTGAAAACACATGACTTATCACAATATTCTATCAATTATTCAACATTCACTCATGAGCATGGCAGCAACTACCTGCAGCTCGTGGACTCAGCGGATCATAATAACAAGCACAGTGTGGTTGGAGTACTATCTAAGAATGCTAGCAAGGACTCTTTCCTCTACACAGGGTCAGGCGGACATATTTTGGACATGCGCATTGGACCAACTTTCAGTCTTGATGGATCTGAAATTCCATCATTTGCATTGATCACATCTGAAAATAAGTTACGTCTCGTTATAATGCACAACGAGGTTGATGTAAGGAAATCTGATTTTGTTGAGTGTAATAATCTTGTATGGTCTGGAGATAAAAAGGCACTATTTTTTATGACACCAAGAAATGCCATTTTTTCTTTAAACATGAGAAAATCCCTGATTGCTTACGATATTGTTGACGGATGCTACAATAATGCTTCAACATTTGATTCAGAGACAATAAATTTTGTAACGAAAAATGTTATCAATAAAAAACTTAGAAATTCTATAGGAAAAGGATCAATTGACGATCCAATTTTTCTAGAGGACATTGAATCGCCAATCAAACTAGAGCCAGCCACACATCAAAAAGCCAAAAGGAATACACCGCTTTCGGGACAAAAGTCTATGACTGATTTCTTTGAAAAGAAAATGTTACCATCACCCAATAAGCCTGAATCTGCTAAAAAACAATTACGCTTTGATGAAGAACCATTGCAAAGTACGAACCCGTCAATGAATGAGTCTCTTGAAAAAATTTTTGAAGAAAAAATGCATGATGCCTTTTCTGAATTTGAAAAAAATATGGGGTTCAAGCCAACGAGCCAAAGTCAAGAGACTAAGAAAACGGAATCTCAAGATAAGGATGAAACTAAGCTTATTGAGAAGCCAGAAAATGACGAGAAGCTATCTTCTTCTAATTTGATCAACGCTGAAGACTCTGTGGATAACAATTCTCAAGAAGTAACTAAGGAAAGTACCAAAGAAGATGTCCTTGACACAGAACCAGATGTACATGTATCAGAAGACTTACCTCTTTCTGATTCAATCACAATGAAGCTCCATGCACCTGTCCAAATAGTTCCTAAAAGTCTGAAAAGAATTGTTCCGGCAACAGATGACTCAGCATTGGAAAAGCCAGTCAAGAAACCTAAAAAGGAACTGGAGGGGATAGAGTTGCTTGATGATTACACGTTAAGTCCAATGCTGGCATTTGCTAAAGTAAGGTTGTCCATACCAAAGCTAAGAACTGCCTTTCAAATATCTATCGAAAACGAATACACAATCAATGTCGTCAACAAAAGCGCAACTGATCAGAATCCGACTAGATTGTTTTTGAAGCAGACTAGTGACAAAACCGACGATACTCATTCATTTGAAACACAGTTCTTGCAGAAGTGTGTGTCACTGGTGACTGGAACGACTTCATTTTTTGCTTTTTCAACAGAAAATGGAGTCATATATATATGCTCATCAGTCACAGGAAGAAGATTGGACCAACCCCTGATGCTTGGGGTTCCTATATCCATGCTTGAATCAGCTGGAAGCTATCTAGTCTGCCTGACGTGTGTAGGTGAGCTTTATTGTTGGAATGTTGACAAAATGGAGTTAGCGCACCCAGTGGCATCGATATATCCCGTATTGTCACCGTGTCTAAGAGCTGGTAATGATGTTTTGTCTAGGGCAGAGAATATTACAAGCATAAGTGTGACAAAAAACGGTGTCAGCTTAATCACTCTGAGCAATGGAGACTCCTACTTGTATGACAAGATGATGCAATCTTGGAGTTTGATAAATGACAGTTGGTGGGCATATTCATCAAAGCACTGGGATGCAAGCAACAATAAAGGCGGGCTGTTAGCAAACAACACCACAAAAAAACAAAACTCTATAATGAAAATGCTGGAATATAAGACCAACGAAGAATTAAAGAGAAAAGGACAAGCCAAATTTATCCAAAACTTTACAAAAACTATGCTGTTTAAGGAAGGATTCGAAAATCTTGAACAATCTGCATCTATTTCTCATTTATTCAACAAGTTATACGTTTACAAAAAGTTTGAGGAATTTGAAGAATTTCAGGACACTTTGATTTTATTGTGCAGCACCTTAGCAGAATTTGGTCTTACCATGATGCTCCAGGAAGTCTTCGACGTTTTGTTTGATATTGAGACTGAAAACTTCATAGGCCCATACAAAAAACACGATCTACTTAGAAAGTCAATTGCAGCTGTATATCAAGTAGGAACAACCGAATCCAAAAGAGCAGCCAAAATGTACTCAGACAACTTGTGAACAATATAGTTAATTATTTACACGAATAGATCAAATCTTAATCACCAAAAACTATATATATCTGATGAGCATCTAAATTCAGAACAACAATAGTAAACTACTTGAAGCCCATAATTTTTCTTATTTTCTTAATATTTTCACTTGCTATTTTTCTTGCTTCTATTTCTCCTTTCAAGGCTATACTTTGGAGATACTCCGTGTCTCCACGAATAGACTTATACTTTTCTCTTGGTTCAGCAATCCACTCGGTGATAACATCAGATACGTATTTCTTCAATTCAGAGTGGCTAGTCAAGCCTTCAAGATCTTTTTCAACATCAGCAATTTCCTTTTTTTGAATACCTGCAACTATGTTGATCAGGTTGGACACTCCTGGCCTGTTTTCTGGGTCATATTTGAAAGCTTGACCTACTATAGAGTCTGTCGTTGCCTTTTTGATTTTAAGTCTGATTTCCTCATCAGAGTCTGACAAGTATATGCAGGCTGTTTTACTCGGATCCGACTTTGACATCTTCTTTGTGACATCTTTCAAACTGTATATCTTCTTTGCTGGAGTTGTCATGATTCTTGGATACTTGAACACGTTGGTTTTATATACATGATTAAATTTTTTTGCTAATGTTTGTGTGAGCTCTAAGTGCTGTGTTTGATCCTCACCCACAGGAACTAGATCTGGGTTGTATAATAAGACATCAGCAGCTTGCAAGACAGGATATGAGAAAAGACCCAGAGAGTATTCAGATTGAAGAGATGAAAGCTCATTTTTGTTGCTTGTTCCTTCTTGTTGGGATTTGGATTTCCATTGAGTCATTCTGGATAAAGCCCCAATACCAGTAATTGTACTCAAATACCATGCTAACTCAGTATGTTCTTTGACATCAGACTGAACGTATAAACAGCACTTTTCTGGATTCACACCAAATGCTATTAAATGAGCTAATGTATCCAGTTTTTTGTTCACAAAATCTTCAGCAGTTGGATGCTTGGTGGTGATTGCATGCAGATCGGCAAGCCCAAAAATCAGCTTCTGAGATTCATCAGTTTTGAGTCTTGACAGTTCAGCCCAAGATGCAACAGCACCCAGGTAGTTACCAAGATGCATTGTACCACTTGGTTGAATAAGACTAAATACTGTTTGATTTTTTTTCAATATTGAACTATCGATATTGTATCCTAAATGAAGGGTTGATTTGTAACATTTGAAGGTTGTACTAAAGCTTTTTTCAATGGCAAAAGTCTTGGACTTAGCTACATTCATTGTAGTCAATGCAATAATCATGACTGTGTTGACTTTGGTGTCTTCAGCTTTCAAGCTAAAAAATGTTAAATGAAAGTTTTAATCACTGGCAGATAAACATCTAAGAACGAAACAAAAAAAATTTTTTCTATGTCCGCATATACCGTGAATTCCCTCTAACTCAAATCTTGGCTACAAAAATAATGAATTATGACAATTTATATACAGTATCGTTATCCCATCCTCTTGATTCAAGATAACCGGTTATGGGACCTTGGTTAAGGTCGTATTTAGGTCCACAGACATCTGCGATGAAGCTTTCTGGACCAACAACAAAACTCACCACAGGCTCTATAGATGTTCTGTCTGAAGCGGTCTTGTTAGTGACGTCTAAGGCCTCGAATGGGAAAGGTGTCTTGATTAGCTTATTCAGTTGTCTTTTATTTCTTAATTCACTTCTAAAGTCTTCAAAGTAGTGCATTTGTAATCTATTTTTATCTTTCAATAAGTCTATGAAGGGTATCAGCGGACTCAGTTCTTCTTGGTAATTTTTACAAGCGTGAATAATCTGTATCTTTCCCTTGAAAGGGTTCTCAGTTAGCATCAATTGCAAAGGAGTAACAATACCGGTCCCACCTGTGAAGAAGTTAACATCAAAGGGTTTGTTTTTGAGGGGTTCAGAGGACTCTTGTTTATTAGCTCCATTTAAAAAGTGCCTGTCTAAACATATCTCATCCGCTGGTGCTTCAGGAAATTGGTAGTCAATATAAGGCCCACGGATTTCTATTTCATTTCCAATAGGCAAAGTGCTCATCCATCTGGCAACTTCTCCATTGTCATATTTTTTTATGTAAAACATCATCTTGCCACTATCGTCTCCATCTTCTAGAACCTTAAGTTTGATACTGTCCTTCTCTGATTCAACATGTTCCAAAGGCAAAGGAGTATAGTGTCTAACGACGTGGATCTGAGGTTGTTTCACTTGAATTGACCACAACTTTCTGTATCCATGTTCTTTCCATAGGTTTTTTTTCTGTTTCTTTAAAGGTTCAATTTCTAACAAGTAATGGTCTTTATCCACAAAGTGTCTCCAGGAAATTTTGTACTTAACAAAGTATTCATTTGATAATTCAACTTTTGATCTTTCTTCTAAGTAAGTTGAAATTGGACTTGAAACTAATGCAACTGGAGCTGTGAGAGAAGCAGACAAAAGACCCAGTCTCCAAAGACTGATCTTACCAGTGTTACTGTTAGTAATAAATCGCTTAAAAAACATAACAATTTGTTTTTGCTTGTGGTTACTGCTGCTTTAATTTTATCAAACCAGATTGAGACTCCCTGTATGGATTCAATGAATTTGGTTTTTCTCTCCATCGATCATTTCCGTGATGGAAGAACTCGTGACCTGCTTTGCTCATCGGGAAATTCAAAAAAAAAACCAAAAAATACCGGTCCTGTATTGCTCACACTTTTTTTTTGAAATGCAAAATTGGTGATTCAAAGCATGCTGGAAATATCTACAAGGTGATTTTACATAATAAAGTTCCAGATATATCTTCATAAGTTTACATTCCTCTCACAAATAACAATAAACTGTTAAACTAGCACCTAAAAAAAAACTACTCAAGTAAAGGACCTGAAAGAAAAAGGGAATATGATACTAACATTAAAGGAGTCTCTTGAAGCCCATGATGGCTCTGTTTGGTCTTTAAGTGTAAAAAAGAATGAGATAACCGGAAAGCCATTGTTACTGGCATCTGGATCAACAGACAAACAAGTCAAAATATTTTCTTTGACATCTGAGAACTATGATTTATACGAAACTTTGGATTCGTCTGTTCATAGAAAGACTATTTCATCTGTCTCCTGGAGACCAAACACATTAAATGAACAATTGATTTTAGCATCCTCCTCATTTGACACAACCACTTCCATTTGGGGGAAGGAACCTAGTGATTCTGATTTTGAGCTTTTGGCATTGATTGAAGGCCATGAAAATGAAGTCAAGTCTTGTCAATGGTCTCACAACGGAAAATACTTGGCGACTTGCTCACGTGATAAAAGTGTATGGATTTGGGAGGCTGATGAGTACAGCGAAGAGTTTGAATGTGTTGCAGTATTGCAAGAACATGATCAAGACATCAAGAATGTTGCTTGGCACCCTGAGCAGTTGATGCTGGCAACCTCATCATACGATGATACAGTTAAGATATATATTCCATATGAAGATGACTGGGAGTGTGTTTCCAGCTTGGAAGGACACGAAGGAACTGTTTGGTGCTCCGCCTTTGAAGCTGGATTGGATACAGATTCCACCAGATTAGTGACATGCTCTGATGACTCAACTCTAAAGGTTTGGGAAATGGTACATGATGGCACAGATGACAACGAAGGACAAATATGGGAAGTTCAGAGCCAGCTTCCTGACTATGTTCACTCTAGGCAAATTTACAGCTGTGCTTGGAACGATAAAAACGGACTTATAGCTTCCACAGGAGCTGATGGGAAACTAGTGGTTTACAAGGAAATAGGACAAAGAGGGTCTGGGGAATGGGATGTGGAAGCAGAACTTTATGACGCCCATCAAGAATACGAAGTGAACTGTGTTGTATGGATCGATGAAAATACTTTAGCCACTGCTGGTGACAATGGGTTCATTAACATATTCTCGTTATCAGATTAGTACCGTTTATAAATGAAATTATACACATATATAAATCGTCTCTTAAAGAGATGCCATGATCATCAACAAAAAGACCATGAGCAGAATAAAGAAGAAGTAGAAGAAGATTTTGGACTTCTTTTTTTGATATTCTAATGCTTTTGTTAATTCCTTTGACGCCATTTTAGTGTTATTTTCCACACTATACATGTTAGACTCAATGGTGTCAACCATCATCCCTTGTTCTAGAACCATGGCACTGAGGTCTTTGAATATTCTGTTTACATCTTGAATATTGGATTGAATCCGCCCAATCTCCGCATTTCTTTGTGCATATAGGTTATTTTGGTAGTCTGTTTCCGATAACGCTTGTGTGTTCCTCTCGACAATCATTTGCATCCTGTGATGATCCGGTAATAAGTTTGCCGAGCTTGGATCAGATTCCAATGCCTGTGTTTCTTCTTGTAAAAGAGCTGATTTGTTCTCCTCAGCTAGCTTTTCATCAAAGTCCTTTAGCCTCTGTTGACACTTTTTAAACTCTTTGACAGAAAAATCAATATCTCTAACTATCTTGTCTCTAGATATAAGCCGTTGATTGTCTAGTAAAGATCTATCAATCGATAACAGCTCATCCAAAACGGTCTTCAGCTTCTTCATTTTTTCAGTTACCATGTCTATATTATTAAGTGACTTTGTTAGAATTTTGTTGACACTATTACCTGTTGCTAGACCACTTTCCAATGTATCTAAAAACTGCTGTAGTGTTGAAACATCTCCGTTAACATCAAACAGCAAATGTGATAACTCACTGAGCAATTTATCAAACTCTGGGTGATCAGAGAACAAGTGACCTTCTGTATTGTTCATTATAGCCCAGTATAAGTAACAAAAAGACGTATAAATAAAATGGGCGCAATATATTATGATGGTTTTGGTTGCTGTAAATGATAATTGTATAAATCGAGAAAGGGTGCCGTTGAGAAAAAATAAAAAAAACGAGAAAAACCACTTATCGCCAAAGTCTGTTCACACCAATCGCGGCTTTACAGACGGCGCAAGACACGTGCACGTGCACCTTCACTGAATAAAGATTTACACGAAAAATAATACAATAACTACCAAACCAATGATACTTGCACCTACAACTTCTATCTGCTCCTTGTTGTCTCTATAAAACTTGATTATTTCTGCTTTTATTTCTGTAAATAACATGCCGTTGTTATCATCTGCTGAAGGTTCAAACTTGGGCTTGTAAGAATGAAACTTACCCCTCTTCTCTATAGCCTCTTTTTTCTTTTGCTCACTGAACTTTGACAACTTATTGAATTCCACATCTTTTATGTTCTTGTTGAAAATTCTATTGAATACAGCTGTTTTGTTGGTTGCGATATCATGGGATCCCATAATCAAAAGACTTGTTCTTGGCGATGGAATAGCACCAAAGATCTTTCCTAGTTCATCATCAATGAGCATCAGCCTATCCTCGATATCATCACCATTGTGTGACGTGTCATTTTCATTCACAGTCAAAAAGTCCTCATCATAGCTAATGTGTATAAGCCTCTTGTTCGTGTCAATGTACTTTTCAAAACCTTCAAGAGTGGTGTTTCCTGCAATGTATAAAGAATGCTCTTCAAACACCTTGCACTTTTTTTCTATCGTCCACATAACATCATTGATGAGCTTTGTCTTACCTAAGGAACCAACATTTGATATTGATGAGACTTGTTCTATAGTTCCAGACCTTTCCAGTAAGGTCTGCACATTTTTAAAAATACCTTCATGCTGGTGATAATGATCCCAACTCAAGCCTGGAATGTTTGCTATTACCAATGCATCCCAAGTACATGTATCAAATGTGTTTATCAGATGATTCTTGAACTCGTTTGCCTTCACATGGGATTGATTCAAGCTATGATGGTTTTTTAGAAAATTTGAACTAGACAGGATGGCATTGTTAACTTCACCAGAGACAGCAGAGCATATGCTTATAGTATGAATCAGTAAAAGAAAAAAGAAGAGCATTGATTCTTTCATTATTTCTTCAAAAACTTGTTCTTTTTGGTTTGTAATATCAGCTTTTGATATTACTATATTTTGTTGTAAAAAAAAAATCTAGATTGAGAAAACAAACTGCTAAAAAAAAAAAAGCATCATTAGGCTCATAGAATCTCTATCTGAATCATTTTAATCGATTTAAAAGTTACTCTTCAAGTCAATTCTATTTACATGAGGTCTTTTTATATAAAATTACTTAACCACAGTGATGTGTGCTAGTATTTGTCAACAATCTTCTTCTTTTTCAAACGTTCCCTTGCCTCTCTATCTTTAATAGCATCTCCTATGGTTTCCTCATCTGAATAATCTCTATTTGTTGCCTTGACATCCCTTTCAATTACATAGTCAATTAACGTTTTGTATTTGGAAAAACAGGATTCAACAATTTTGTTACAAGCTTCACTGTTAATAATACTATTACGATCTTGTGGTTGGTCATCTCTTTTCAGCAAAACAAAATCCTTTGGGCTATTGTAATGCTTTTCCTCATCTTTGAATATTTCTACACTGTCTATATTTATCTTATCCAACAATTCGCTTACTCTGACAGTTGAATTAACCAGTGAACTGCCATGCTGTAAGCTAGTCTCCTTAGCCAAATCCAACACAGATTGTTTGTTCAGAAGCTCTGATTTTTTCTTTGCTTCTTCATTTTTTAGTTTCTCAAGAGTTTTTTTCTTAGCAGAGTCAAACTCTGTCTCTTCTGATGTTTGAGAAACATTATTTGTTGGGAACATGAGTTTATACTTTTTTGCAAATTCAACGAGATATTGGTTGCTTTCTAAAATTGGTAAATTATTTTTACAAATGTACTCAAAAATGTCAGTATTAACAAACTCATCCACAGCATCAGGATACTCTATATGCTCATATCTGTAATAACTTACCAAGTACCATTTCTTTACACCTTCCCACAGACGTAATTTATATGCCTTTTCAATAAAGGCTAAAACAAGAAATCCGTCAAGTTTGTTTCCAGAAATATTAATACATCTGGTTATGTTATTTGTGTATCTATGAAACTTTGTTAGCTTTAAAGCTTTGGTGGTATTCGGTAAAATAAATTTTGGATTATTTAGCAAATACAAAACTGGATTGCCAGGACCCAAATTTTGAGAATGAATAGGCTTGTAGAATTGTGTTCTTGCTATAAAAAAGGCTATCCAATAGCTGCCTAACTTGTTCAAGGAATAATCAATAAAGGCACATGCAATAATATCTCTATCTGGAATAGTGAAGAATTTGTCTCTGTTAACACAATACTCATAATATAAATCCCTGAACCCGACAGTATCGTGAACTAAAGGTATGCAAACATTATAATAAAATGAAGCCAAAAATTCCTCGTTTGCTATATTTTCCGTCATCAAATCTAAAAATGGACCTTCTTTTTTATTGTTATGTTCTTTGAAATAATCCTCAGCCTTTGATATAAAGTACTCGCTCGGAGAATAATTAAAATATTTCAGGAGTTCATACTTTTGTAGCATCAGTATTATACTTGGATCTAGTTTCTCCAAAAATGCAAACAACTTACCTGTGTCATTATTTGTAATATTCATAAAACTGGTGAAAAACATATCCCAAATCTTTTTCTTTAGTTTGCTTCTTGCATTCAGTCTTTCAATTGTATGATTCTCACTTTTCGTAGAATGAAGCATCCAATTTAAAAAAATAGGCATGAACTGATGCTGGAACATTTCAAATTTTTCACCATCTAAATCCAGTTTCGAGAAAATCGATAAACTTTCAGCTATAAAATCTTGAAAGGTTATGTACTGATACTTTGTTTTCCTCGAATCAATGTATTGAAGAATCTTGTTGAAGCCTGTAAAAGAATCTAGAATGTTTTGTTCAGGAACTTCAACACCAAACATTTTGCCTCTAACACTGCTGTAGTGTGCTCTCATGAGATCCATCATTTCATCTAAGGATATTTTCTCATTGTTTTCAGCATTGTATTCAAAAAGCATCTGCGCACAATCCGCATGGCATTTGACCATTTTGAAATCAATCTCATCTTTTTCTGTTTTGAAGGCAAAGTATTTTACTGCTGCTGTAAAATAACTCATGGGCAGTATCTTTACCAAACTTTCTTTATAATTTATTTCTTCAAACTTTGTGTATTGTGTTCTTAAAGTCATGAAGTTCTTCTCTACCATTCTTCTAGGACTTTCGTCATTAGTTAAGACTATTCTTCTGAAATAGTATAAAAGATCAGTTTCGGTTAAAACTTCATAACCCTCATTCAAACATATCTCAAATAAAATTAGAAACTCTGAGTTTGTTAAACGATGCTGAAATAGTTTTTGTATCAAAGTTACTTCATTGTCAGTAAACCTTTCTTTATAAAAACTCAAACCTGTCACAATCCATGTGTGAATGAATTCATCTTTTTTAGCATGTCTTGCAAATTTTGCGGTATTACTGACTTCTCTCCAAAATACCTTCTGATCAAACATGACCAAATACAAAGATAATGACCTTGAAATCATGGTATTAGGAGTAAAACAATTATAGTTTTTAAAGTTGTATGATCTATCAAGTAAATATTTAATATTGGATCTATCAAAGTTTCTTTCCAGATACTTATTGATCTTGATAAGACGATTTTTTCTTTCTTTCAATGTTAAGGTTGAGCAAGTGGCAACATCTGATATAGTTCTTTCAACAATATCCTGCAAAGACATGTCTTTAAGATGTTTCAAGTAGTCATCATTCCTATATCCAGTAAATTTACTTGTTGAAAGTGTACTTAAAAATCTTGCATTTATTTTGTAATAAGCTACCCTGTGATTTACCAGTGGGTTGATAAACGTCAGGTTAGATATTTTTGATCGGTATGTATAGAAAAAAATAACCATTCATTTATGATTTTATAGATTGTATAATGTTTGTCAATCTGCTCTGTTGTGCGTTTTCGTTGGTTTAAAAAGTTGTGAAGTTTATCCTAAAGTACCAAGTATGTTATATGATTTTTCAAGCTTGAAATTGAAATTTGAAAAAAAAAAAAAAAATTCATAAAAATCCATCATTCCCAAAACAGCAATGTTATAGCCTAAACAGGTAATAACTCACAACGGCTGGGCAACATTGAGTTTTCAGGGAAAAAAAAAAAATTATGCCAAAAGTCTCGATAGAGAAGAAAAAACAAATTTGAATGATCAAATTGTTGAAAAAACAAACACTCCTGAACCAAAAAAACCAAAGCAACAAGAACAGAATTGATTAAGGCCTTCTCACCAAAAATAACAAGCTAATATACCATATTTAGATAAAGAAAAGAAGATTAGTTCAAGATGGAATCAAATAATAGTTCTAACATGTTTTCAAACGGAAGCAAGTTTTCAATAAATTCTTTTTCTGGAAAAGCCCCTCGTTCCACAGACAACATTGGTGCAAATCAAAAAATTGAAAATCTACACTCGAAAAATATGTTCAATGCTTCATCAAAGTCTCTTTCATCAAGCATGATCAATTCTAAAGGAACGCCTGTCAATAAGAGCATACTTTCGTTGAAATCCAACAACAACAGCAATAGCGAGAGTTCCATTTCCCTGTCCTCAAAAAATGAATCCAATACTCCTGTTGGTAAGCACATGCCAATTCCTATTGGGGTTCATACACAATCAGAAGGAGACTTGCCTATGTCGCAGGGAATGGCCATTAGCAATGGAAACGTAATCAAATCACGACTGAGATCAAACACTGCTGGAAAATTGACGGCTACAGCATCAATGCCAAATGTGCACACATTGTCATCGGAGGACCCTTCAAAGTCCATCAAAAAACCCAAAAGTCAAACAAAGGACATAGCTAAAATGAAGGCACCAAATGTTTTGAACATATTCAAGAGAACTGAAGTCATAGGCCGAGGTAAGTTTGGTGTGGTTTATAAAGGATACCATATGAAGACAAAACATGTATATGCCATAAAAGTGCTGAACTTGGACAGTAATGAAGATGAAATAGAAGATGTTCAGCAAGAGATCAAGTTTTTGTCAAGCTCAAGAAACATTCAGAATGTTACCAAATATTACGGATCTTATTTACATGACACCAAGCTGTGGATTATTATGGAATACTGTGCAGGTGGATCATTAAGAACACTTCTTAGAGCGGGTGTGCTCAACGATGAGATGATAGGTGTTATATTCAGAGAGCTACTGTATGCAGTTTCAGCAATTCACCATGACAAGCTAATACATAGAGATATCAAAGCTGCAAATGTTTTGATTGGCTACGACGGAAAAGTAAAACTATGTGATTTTGGGGTAGCAGCCAAGCTTACACAAACCAGACCTAGAAGACAAAGTCTTGCGGGAACACCATTTTGGATGGCTCCTGAAGTCATTACAGAAAGCTCAACTTATGACAGCAAAGCAGACATCTGGTCCTTAGGTATAACAGTATTTGAGTCAGCAACAGGAAATCCACCATACTGTGATGTAGATGCCATGAGGGCAATGCAAATGATAGCTAAAAACAAACCACCAAGACTCGAGGGAAAGCAATACTCATCTGATTTGAAAGAGTTTGTTGCGTTATGCCTAGATGAAAATCCATACGATCGTTCTTCAGCTTCTGAGCTTTTGAAAAGTCAGTTTATATTGAAATATAGTTCAGTAAAGGTCTCTGTTCTTAAGGAGTTGATAGTAAGATACAATAATTACAAGACCAAAAATAAAAATGACATGTCGCTTACTGACAATGAACCTTCATCCTTGAATGCCAAACCTGAACAAAGTAAAAGTATCAAAACTTCAAATAAAAGCACAAACAAAATAACTAAGGATGTCAAGTCAGGATCGAAGAACTTCGAAAAAATTATATCCTCTTCTAATGCTGTGAACATTCCAAGCACACCAATGCCTCTGGCCCCGTCAATGGGTGACAGGACTTATAGCGATGTATTTGGAGCAGCATTTGCAAGAGCTGAAGAAGGCACTAATGCGATAGCTGAGGAAAAAGAGGAAACAGTAAATGATACAATTGATTCAAACTCTAGCTTCCAATGGGACTTTGACACTCATAAAAGTAATGAAATAGAAATTAAGCCTGGAGTTGAAGTTTTGAACAAAAACGACTTCAACAATATCAATGATGAACATTACTGGAATGATGATAACAACGATGATGATAAACAACCATTCCATCAATTTCAAACGAATACCACGATGAGAAAGAACAGTTCATATTTCAACACCCAAACCGCTGCACCTGCCTCTATGATACACTCATATCACCCACATCACAACCACATGTCACAAAAAACCAATAAGCCAGGACAACAAAGTATCAGAACTGGAAACCTAAAATATTCTAACTCGTTCAAATACACGAACAATACAGGAGCCATCACGAATGCACATGAGGTCACATACCCATCGAAGCAAAACACATCATACAACATTTACAGCAATAACTATGTTCCACGAACTATAAATAACAATTTAGGAGCAACAGAAAAGGACGCACGCATGATCAACACCAAGAAGTTGGATGTGCCTGACAAATACACAACAGGAAGACAGCATGTGAAGGAAGGTTCAGAAATACCAACGAGTTTGTTGAGGCTATTTGAAGACTTGGATGCTAAGCCTCCTAATGGATTGGAACTTCCATTGATGACACCCACACCAATGGGGGATTACTTTGGTCATGAGCCGAAATCCTATTTTGAAAATGCCGGTATGTCAAAGCCCGAAAACTATTCGATGTACATGCTAAAGAATAAGAAGTACTTACAAGAGGGGAAGACTTCATCAACATTGTCACTGAACACTGATGGTGTTAGCACACCTTTGTCTGTGTCTGATTCTAATGTTGTGGAGATCGAAATACCTGATGAGTTACCTGTGGCCACAACCCCGTCCATGGCGTCCATACCATCTCAAATCAAGCCTAGATCAAGATCATCAACCTTGAATGCGGTGCTTTCCAAAAATGCCAATAGTATAGCCAAGAACATGGAAATTCATCGAAGAGGAACCGTTTCGTCTGGTTATTTGAAAAACCCAGGCTTAAACAACAACTCCGGAACAGCTTCGAACTCTGAAGTTAGAGCTCATGGAAGAGAGGATGCATTGGAGGGCAACAAGGAGATGCAGCAGCCTAGAACAATGGCTCCAGGCACGAACACAGGCCGTTCATCTCCAATAAAGATTGACTTGAAGATCAACACCTCATCAACCCAGCAGGTACATAATCCGAAGGGGTTGCTAGAGGATGGCAACAGGAAAAGCCCTAATTTGAACCAAGAAAAGAACAGCTCCAGAATGGCATCTCCAAATCAAAGAAAATTTCAACAGGAACCCTTATCAGCCATGACACCATCATCCACGTTCATACCGTCTCCAAAGAGAAAGAGGAACTTGAGCATGGCTGGGGGCCAATCTAAGCCAAACATTGGAGTTGAAATGGCCAACAACAATGCCGAGATCATGAACACGTTGCTGCAGCCGTTCAATAACGTGAGCAGTGATGAGAATGGGGCCTCATCTGTTTTGATGAGTGCAAGCCAAACCCCGGACAACACCAGCAAGAGACTGACAAGGGACTTCAGAAAGAACAATCCGAACCTTAAATTGGAAATGCCATTGCCCAAGCACAACATGCAGTCCCACACATCAACTGGGTCAAGCAACATTGATGTATCCGCAGGGCTGGGATCAATTCAAAGCTCCACAAGTGTCAATCAATTTGGATTCAACACCAACAATCCAGGGAATGTGGCTTATACCATGACACCCCTAGCGGAGAAGTCCATGATGTTCACCAGTGGAGACATCAAGAGAAGCGAGGCATTGCATGGTGAGCCTTTAGGTGGAGACACAAAAAACGTGGCTAATGAGAAAAGTGGCAGCAACTTGGCAGGAATTGTTGAGGAAGCCAAAGAGGTGTCCACTGTCAAGCGGAGAAACAATACTCACGAAGATGTTGAAAGTAACAATGCATCAAAGAAGAAACCTAAAGAAGTTAATAGCGGAGGCCTAGGAACCACCTCAAATGCGAATGATGAAGAACAAAGGATAAATGAGACAAGTGGTGGCACGGGGGGTTCTGAATATACCTTAGGCAATGTGAATGATAATGTGCCATTGAAAACACCAGGCTTGACTCCTGGACTGGTAACCAACTTTGAAAACGGACTTCTTGTTTCTCAGGATAAAAAGCCCAATGATCTCAGTTACTTTGGAGGCTCCAGTGGGAACTTGATCAACAAGTTGGAGTCTTTGAACAGTGAGGAGCTGCAAAGCTACAACAATGGTCATTATTCAGGTGCGAATGAAAGAAAATCGTCAATATTGAGTACCCACACTGACTCCACATATGGAAAGCCGATGAAGAACCCAGACATGACAAGTACTCTTCAGGAGACAGGCACAACCGTGGGGAGTCCCCTGGGGATGATGGGGAATGAGGATGACAATGTTGAGAGCAGCAATGTCATCAACACAAACATCATAAACCGCAGAATCAGCAGCAAGACACGAAGCCTGTCTAGTTCCCAGGTGACAACACCGAAGCTGGAGGAGTTTGCTGATATGAGAATTATGTTCTTGGACTATCCTGCATTGAAGGAAAATGAGACAGACATTGTGGACGAACAAGAGGGGACCGATGGAGAGGAGGTTGTTAACTCCGAGGCCGATGAGATAAAGGAGATTCTAGAGGAGGAAAAGGACCATTACTACTACTATGCAGTTGAACAGGAACAACGAGAAATACTGATGAGGGACTTGAACCAGTTGATGATTGATTATGAAACAGCATTTGGGCTATTGGAAAACGAGTATAAGGTATTTGAGGAGACGCTGAATTAGCTGTTTGAGTATATATTATTTCTTTTTGCTTATGCTTAAGAGCATCTGACACCGACAATGTTTACAGTGACACTGATGAGTTTTTTTTTTTTTAAAAAAAGGCCGATGGGTCTTGTAAAGTGTTCTAGAATGTGTGCCTATAAATACACATGTCCTAAACAGGAAACAGCAGTGGCCACCCCCTTTGTTTCCACGCTAAGCGAGTGGGCCTGAAACACCAGGGCAACTGTCTTATTTTCTTTTTTTTTTTTCCTCCGCAAAAGGGAACCACACTACAAAGTCTAAATAAAGGCAAAAGTGCTTTAGAAAGGATCAAAGAAACAGCAAAAACAAAAAACTAGTACATAACACAGTGGTAATGAATTGAACCAGACTGACACTAGATACTCTACTGAATTCTAAAGCATTAATATTAAACACATCAACATCTGTAATACATAGATTCTATAGCGCTGGTACAACAACTCTTTTGGGAATACAAAGCCATACACAACCACATCTGGTCTAAAGCACAAAGAAAAACAAAAAAATATATAAGCAAAAATGTCAGATCAATATAACCTAGATGATTATCTCTCATCCAGAAGTAACAGCAATGAGCGTGTTGTTTCTCCTTTAAATGAAAAGTCAAAGTCAGTATCACAGAGTTATAACATCACTGATGAGGATATTCAATACTTCAAAAGCATAAACAATTCTAAGCTGAACGACAAAGTTTCATTGTCATCTGTTGGATCTACAAAAACCATTGATTCCATCAAAAGACCAAGTGAAAATTTCTTAGAAAGCTTCATGTCCACATCAAACATGATGAAATCATCTAATAGCATATACCATATGAACAAGTCACCTCCTAGACCAAGATCACCTGGCAAACACAATGGATTTATGATGACATCTCAAAATCTGCTGGCACATGACACCAAGGAACAGAAAGGGTCTTTTGAGTTATTTGAAAGCCACAATAATGAGGAGCTGTTCATGAACATTGTTTCTTCAACAGCCACTCCCATGTTGATTCCGGACAATACAACATCTTACAGTAAAGAAACAATCATAATTGAAAAGCCAAAGGAGGTCATCGAGCCCTCAAGAACCAGCACAGGAACATCAGACAACTCTGACTTGGTGATGTCACACAAAAGCCATCCTTCAACAACAATAACAGATCAGGCAAGTGAGGACACCAAGGACAACAAGCTCTTTAACAACCAGTCAAACAGCAGCATTGGTGTCATTCTTTCCCCATATGAAGAGAACGAGTCCTTGAAAGCAGACATAAACACTAGCCAAGATGCTGCTGATGCCAGCAACCAGACCATAGATGCAGAAGAGATCAGCGGCAAGGCAAGGTACATGTTCCAATGCAACAACTACATGGATAACTATAACTCACAAAAGGTTAAAAGCTTCAGCAGCGGAAACAAACTAGACGATGGACAAATTCCAACAATAAGTGATAATACTTTACAGTATTATCAAATGACACCATCTCAAAGGTTGAGATACAGAAGAGAACAAAGTAAAAACAAGGTCAAACACACTGCCTATTACAAGGAGTATGTTTATGACTCTCTAGAAACGTATGAAAAAAACTATTACAAGCATGGTAACATTTATGCTACGAAGCCTCCAACAATAACTGCGAATTCAGACAGCATGGTTCCAAAAAAGGTTATTAATCAATATCAGAATAGTGCAAACAATATCAACAACCTGATTTGGAACGTACCTGTTTCATCCACTGCTGTAATGAACATGGACTTTAGTAACAACAATGTTTCAAAGAAGGAAAACCAAAAGACTTCTTCCATATCTCCCTCAAGCTCCGTGATGCCAATGACTCCAGTTCATGGTGTCTCCTCCAGAAAGGAGCTAATTGATGGTTTCAATCAAACATCATTATCACTAACTGATTTATACTTACTTGAGATGCAAAAACAGAACAAGGCAAAAATCAATGAAAGACTTAGGGAAAGTGAGCATCTTCCATCTGTGGTCAGGGAGGCCACCGAAGAGGGGCTGGATGAGGCCAGGTTTGTCTCCAAGGAAAAGCTGAATTCGATATCATCATCAAGACCCAGCTGGTTACCAGTGAAGGAATCCAAGGAAAATCAAAAACATGAAGAGGAGATTTATAGAACGGTGTCGAATCTGTCCATAGAAAAAATGAACTTGAACAAAAAATTCAGTAACTTGAGCACCACAGTAATGGAAATGCTCATGAAAAACAACAAGTTATTGAAAGGCAGCGGCTCGAAAGAGACCAAGATGATAAGCTCAAGCAGTGTGCTTTCAACAGTAACAAAGAACATATTTGAGTATCCATTCATTGGAAACATGGACAACAGACTTGAAATATATGAAAGGGTGTTAATGGGGGAGATATACAAAGTTGATGTATTTGAGGACACAGATCTAGGACTCAAGGCATTCAACGGGAGCGATTACAAGAGTGAAAAAATTGATGAATCTCTGCCAAAGGCAATCAAGGAAGTCTTGAGCCACTATGATGCGAAGGTGAATGAACTAAACAGCCTACACACAGTCAAGGAGAAAATACCTGATTATTTATTGCATTTGACCCACTTGAAGAAAAAGTATGATGGTGAGGCTGACCTAAAAACAGCGATTGTTCTATATGAGTTGTTATTGAGATCGTATGGATTGACCGAATTGCAATTTGAAGACATGGAGAGCTTTGAGAACCAAGGAGAGATTGATTACTTGATCAAGAAAATCTGGGAAGTTGAACAGCTGATCAGCAAGGTGTGCTTCAATGAAGTTGTCAGGGACAAGTACAACGACAGAATCATGAACAAAAGGGGTCTGGTGAGTCAGATGATGAAGCTGGAATACGGATTTGCATCAGAATTTGATAGGAAGAACTTGAACTTTGCCAACTTCATCAGCACATTGGTCAAGCTGCCAAATAAGCTAAGTTTGTGGGCATTGGACATTATAGTGTTGAACAATGGTATTTCCATGAACAGCTCCAACTTTGATTACTATTACAAGGATAAGTTAATGGACAAGTATCACAACGAGTTCAACAAAAGCAAAGAACAGGTGGTTTCATATTGGACCAACAAGTACATGAAAAACAACTACAAAATCTTGATATCATTGACTTTGAACATTTTGTTAAACTATCACTTTGGTTATGATGACTTCAATGAGCTACGCGAAATATCAGCATTGAACTACAATCTCTTGGGATTGAGCAACAGAAACATCCTAGATGTGCTCACTTCTCAAGTGTCAGCAAGCTACAATGCAGGCATGTCACACAGAAACCTAAGTTTGAGTCAGTTCAGCAGCATGAACACCAGCAACAACTCGCCAAGAAGACTTTCGAAGCTGAACATGAGACCGAGCAGTGTTGTATCGATGTCGAGATCCTCTTCACACTCGCACTTCATGGAATTGACGAGCAAGCCATCCGTCAGAAGCTCTCAGCTGATGAACGAGGTGACTGATGCGGCCAGCAATGACGAGCTAAGTGGACTGTGCATTGACAGCATAGACTTCATGAACTTGGTGACTTTGGACTTGATGGGTATGCGGATGTACTCATGCACTGATGAGGATGAGGATGACTATGTGTCGATTGAAGGGTTTGTGAACAAGTGGCACAGCTACTACAAGAAGCTTTAGAAGCGGCTGATTTATATATGACTAAATGAACATAAAATGATAAACATGAGCTTTATAAATAAACATCAATCGGCAACATGATCCGATAAGAAGCGACAAATCAACGACAGGCGTATGAAAACGGAGCACCGGCCCCTTTTTTTGGAGCACCAGATTTTGACGATTTTTCTCCTTGGAACATTTTTTTTTTTTTCCTCTAATGAACTTCTTTTTTAAATAAGAAAAATTTTTGAAATGCTTTGTTTTTGGAGTTGCATTATTATTTATAACCTGAATGTGCTTATATGAGTGTTATATGAAGCTAATAACAGTATTTGTTTGTAAGTATTAGAGCAAAATCAACATCAACACCGAAACGTTTACAACCAAACAATGAACTCTACAGCAGGCCACATCATTGAGCATTCAGTACCTATAACTTACTGTACTAACAACCCAAGCTTATCCCACATATCCTCTCTTTCAGGGGGTATAGCCTTTCTCTTGTCATTAATATCACAGTTCCCACAGCTGGTGGAAACCTATAACGACAAGTCCGTAGAGGGAATATCCCCTCTGCTCATTGGATCATGGCTTATGGGGGACATAACCTCTGTGCTGGGAGCCGTTTATACAAAGCAACTGCCGTTCCAAATTCTGCTGGCCATATATTTCCTACTTAATGATGTGATCATCTGTGGCCAATATTACTACTACGGAGTGCTTTATAAAAACAAGCTTGCAACTGCTGGGCACCAACACTTGAACCATCACCCAAGCCACACATCAACCCCAAACAAATTCGGCAAGATCGGAGTTTTGATACTTGGCTTGTTCACAAGAGGCAGCAATGCCATGAGCATCATGAACATTGAACCAAGCATTACAAGTGTGGAACAAAATGATAGAGCCTTCCAAATTGGATTGATGCTGAGCTGGTTCAGTGGGATGTTCTACTTCACCTCAAGAATCCCCCAGCTGTACAAGTTCTACAAGAGAAAGTCAACAGACGGGATGTCTCCATACCTGTTTTACTGCACCATATTCCACAACATTCTATATGCCGTGTCCATATTCTCGTCATGTGAGTTCATAGACAACAAGAACAAGTATTTGTTTTTCAAGAAAGAACTTCCTTTTTTGCTTGGGTCCATAGGAACACTTCTTTGGGACTTCATCTACCTGTACCAGCACTTTGTGTTGTATGCTGATGACAAGAGAATCAGAGATGAGCTGAAGAAGCTGAACATAGTTGATGAGGATGTTGACATTGAAAACGAACCATTGCTTGCCACGTCTAATGAGATAGTATATACATCTGTGTAATCCACATTGGGTTTTCTATTGATAAGTTTGCTGGTGTGCACGTGCCAGATTACTTCTTAAAGCGTGGTGGGCAATTCACTGAGAACACCATATGATGGTTTCACACTTTTCTTTTTTTTTTTTTTTTTTTTAAAAAAAAAAAAAA
>JAJMDH010000088.1:214190-241679 GCA_030573455.1 Hanseniaspora pseudoguilliermondii | reverse complement strand
ATTCATCCATTTCTTTATAAGTAATTTTTATTTGTTAGAAAAAAAAGAAAAGAAATGTTAATACCTGAACCAGATACAAAAAATTACATAATGTCTGTTAACAAAAACACTCCCCAAAACCATTCCTTCTCCACCAATGTTTTGGACTTGGTTGGTGAAACTCCTTTATTGAAGCTAAACAAGTTACCTCAAAAGCTAGGTATCAAGCCTCAAATCTACTGTAAATTAGAACTATACAACCCAGGTGGCTCCACAAAGGACAGAATTGCCAAGTGGATGATTGAGGATGCTGAAAAGAAGGGTTTAATTCACCCATCCAAGACCACTCTTATTGAAGGTACATCCGGTAACACCGGTATTGGGTTGGCCTTGATTGGTGCCATCAAGGGTTACAGAGTCATCATCACACTTCCTGAAAAGATGTCCAATGAAAAGGTCTCTGTTTTGAAGGCCTTGGGTGCTGAGATCATCAGAACCCCAACTGAGGCTGCATGGGACTCTCCTGAATCTCACTTGGGTGTTGCCAAGAAGTTGAACGAAGAAATTCCAAACTCCATCATCTTGAATCAATACACCAACCCTAACAACACCTTGGCCCACTTCGAAGGTACTGGCTCTGAAATCCATAAGCAATTAGACACATTAGGCCTGTTCGACAAGCTACACGGTGTTGTTGCTGGTGCTGGTACTGGTGGTACCATCACTGGTATTGCCAAGTACTTGAAGCAAGTTGATGAAAACATCAAGATCATTGGTGCTGATCCAGCTGGTTCCATCTTGGCCCTTCCAGAATCCCTAAACAAGTCCGACATCACTTCCTACAAAGTCGAAGGTATTGGTTATGACTTTATTCCTAAGGTTTTGGAAAGATCATACATCGATGAATGGTACAAGACCACCGATAAGCCATCCTTCAAGTACGCCAGACAAATCATCTCTGAAGAGGGTATGCTAGTTGGTGGTTCCTCTGGTTCCTCCTTTGAAGCCCTGGTTGAATACTGTAAGAGCCATCCAGAACTAACTGAAGACGATGTTTTGGTTGTTATCTTCCCAGATTCCATCAGATCCTACTTGACCAAGTTCGTTGATGATGAATGGTTGAAGCAAAATGACTTGTGGGATGAAGACTTTGAAGCCATCACTGCCAAGAAGACCCACGGTTCCGATAAGAAGCCAGTCACTGACACCTTCAAGGGTGCTACTGTCAAGGACTTGAACTTGAAGCCTGTTGTTTCTGTTCATGAAGACGAATCCATCAGCAAGGTTGTTTCCATATTAAACGACAATGGCTTTGATCAATTGCCTGTATTGAGCAAGTCTGGAAACAAGTTGATTGGTCTTGTAACTCTATCCAAGCTACTAAAGGTTCTATCATCCTCCAACGTCCCAAAGACCATCGAAGGCAGCTTTGTTGACTTTAGAAAGTTGAACAACTTTGATGAAATCTCCTCTTACAACCCAATCAAGAAGGGTAAGAAGAAATACTTCAATGTCTCTTTGGATACCCCATTGAAGGAGTTGAATGTTTTCTTTGAAAAGAACTCTAACGCTATAATCACTGATGAAAACATGACTCCAGTACACATCGTTACTAAAATGGACTTATTATCTTTCTTGATTTAAATTATAGGTTGATTATATATTAAGCATAAAAAAAAAACAAAAAAAGAAAAAAACTTTAAGAAAGGTTGGGTTTAATTTACATTTATGAGAACTTCCATCTGTTACCACAGTTTAGGCATTCAACAAATGTGGTCAACGGTTCATCTGCAGATCTTGTTTGCATTTGATAGTATGAAGCCTTTCTTTGTTTACACTTCCCACATTGGAATCTGTCTGTTGCAGCTCTTTCGATTTTGGCACCTTGCGCGTTGTATAGATTTTCTTCATCAATCTTGGCCAATTGCTTTTTCAGTTCTTCAGGAGCCAGATCCTTAGCTTCACACTCCATCAACCAGTCCAAGGATATGCTCTTTCTTAACAGCTTTATTTTCAAGTCTTTATTTTTCTTTGAAATCATATTGGAAAAGATTAATCTATATCTGTTGGTATAAGCTGTGGTATCATAAACACCAGTGGCTTTGGTGCTGTTCTCGTATATGTGTTGTTCCAGATCCTTACAAATATCAAAGATATCATTGGATGGTAAAGATGTTTCAGCTGCTAAGCAATTGTAGAAGGCCTTTAGGACGTTGTTTCTAATGACAGGGGTTTCAAATAATTCATACTTTATGTTGTCAGTGGCTACATTTCTTGGCTTTATTGGAGGAGTTTCAACCGGATCCTGTTGCTGAAGCTCAGCTGAAGCGCTGTTGGTAGGCTCAGCAGAGCTTTCTGGCTTGGATTGTTGCTTTTTGATATTTTTTAGAATAATTTCCTTCCATGTCTGTACAAGTTTTTTGGCCAGGTTGGATACATCCTTGTTGCTGCTAGACTTTTGCAGTTTATTAAGCTTGACACCTATCAACGTTTTTTTCAAGTTTTCTTTAGTTGGATTGTCAAAGTGTTCTTCAAGGTATTTAAGTTTGGTCAATACACCTTCATGATCCTCACCTTTTGAAAAGACGTCTATTTCCTTTACGATATGTTGAAGTTCACCTGTTTCAATAGCCATTTCAAAGTTGTTTATGTTTATGCACAAGTATTGATGATACCGAGAGTAAGTTATTGATGGTTGTTATTTTATATATGTTTACTAGTCATAGCTGAACTAATTTTGAAGATATCTTGATGGAAGAACAAACCAAAAATGAAGAAAAAAAGGAAGAAAAAAAAATTTTTTTTCTTTGAGCGGATATAAGGGTTATGTATATTGGTAGCGTGTGTGTTAAGTCCTACAATCTTTGAACACTCTTTTTTCTCCGTTTTCAATTATTTTTAAAAAAATACAGTTTTGTTCTCTTTAACAAAAAGTCCATTTGCTCTCAATTCAAGGAAAATGGTCTTTGAGGAATGACCAGGATCATTGTTATTGTTGATATACTTAAACATATAAAGAAACAGCTTCTGTAAAGTTGAAAATCAATCTGACTATTTTGATATACACAACCTACATAAATTAAACTTATCAACAGTCTTACCTTTAAAGTATAACATAATACAGAAAAATGAACTCATATAATCAACAAAATAAGTCAAACATGGCTGAGCATTACAGTAACAGTCAAAACAATAAATACAACATTAACTATGGGGAAGGAGGGAACTTTGGAACACCTTCCAACATCATCAAGATGTCATACATTCCTATATACCAAACAGAAGAACAGATTAAGCAACTGGTAAGTTCTATACAGCCAATTAAAAACATACAGCTGCTATTTGACCAACAAACAGGTAAGTCCAAGGGTATTTGCTTCATAACATTCACAGACATTAACGGGGCTGAATCGTGTATTAGAAACTTACATAAAATGCCCATGGGGAAGCGATACTTGAAATGTGAGTATTTCAACAAGGATATAGATGGTGCTTTATTGAACACCAATGATTTCACAGAGAATGTATCAATGCAGGTACCAGAACAGAGCAATAACCTGACATTCACAATGCAAGGTAATGTTGTCAACAAGGAAAACATAGGGATGGATTTGGATATTAACCTGATAGAATCGCCGTTTAAGTTTATTAATAGTTACGTAGAGTCTTCGCAACTGTCTGATCCCAAGAACCAATACTTTCTTCTATCGTTGTTGAAGCAAGAGTCCAATAACGTCAACGGATTAACACTGAATTTACTGCAACAGTTTCCTCAGCTGAGCTTTTTGTTGTTAGAACTGTTACAGAAAAACAACATTGTTAGCATAGACGAATTGAAACAGAAAATTACATTATTGAATGATAAGCCAAAAGGAAACGACTCAGAAAACATCATGAGCAACAATAAGCTTGAGCAGTTGCTGAATGATGCTAAGGTCAATGGTGTCATAGATAACCAGACAGAAGCAGATGAGAATAGTGTTCAAGAAAAGGTAGACAAAAAGAAGATGAAGCTCATCAAAAAGTTGTTGAAGCTGACCAAAGAGGAGATTGAGTTATTGCCAAAGCAAGAAAGATACGAGGTTTATGAACTTCAGCAAAGAGCTCAAAGAGGAGACTTTAATTAGTATATATGGATGGTTTTATGTTTACTTCAGGTTTTGTTAAGGATCATGTTTTTGCTTTAAATCCACAATGTCGGGGATAAGGCTGTAACTTCATCAAAAGTCATTCACACCACTGGTGCACGGGGCAAAAAAAAAAAAAAAAGAAAAAATTATTAATGCTCAACAAGCAAGTGTGTGTGAAAATATAGATATATATTCAACCATAAATGTTCGTTGTTTTGTAACAGCACAGCTATACTACATCCAATGAATTTTGATACTAATGAATACGTCAACTTGGTTGGCAATGCCCTCAACAACACTCAGAACCAGCCCAATGGCTCGTCTCTTATAGACAACATGAACAATGAGTTGAGTTCTTTGAACCAAAACAAAAGAAAATACGAACAATACGATAGTGATTCCTCATCTAACTCATCTTCCGATGAAGATGACGACTATGGGTTTAGCAATGTGAAGAAGGTTGTAAAGGACCCGAGAACAAGAACTCTTAGACACACAGTCACGCCCTTATTAGCCACCAAGGGGCTAATAATTTCAAACTTGAATTTAAATTTGAATCCAAGACAAAAGTGGGATATCAAGGTGATGTTATCAATCATGGCAGGGAGCGGAGCCATTGTGAGAATTGAGGACACGAGAAATAATCACAACATACAGGGAGACTTTTTGGTCATGTACTACAATCACCTCGAATGTGATAAGGGGTACAATCTATTGAAGATGTGTAAGAACCTGCCTTTCAATTTCAAAAAGACTATATTGCTTGATAGTAAGTTTCCCAAAATACCAAATATTCTGTTTGTTAACTATCGTGAAGGATTTCCTAGAGGTTACAACATTGAACTATGTCCGGCCATGATTGAGGATGTACCATTTGCATTCAATCCAAATAATGTCAGGCAAAGAAAGTTGGATTACCAAAAAAGATATAATCAAGAGTTCCCAGATGATCCTAAGCATTATTCCAATGGAAGAACCCCCCACATGTATGTGTATGGTATATCAAAGCAACAGGTTCAAGCAGATCAAATGAAAATTAGTGAAGGAAACTATGAAGAAAAACATGTAAACAAAAACGCCAACTCTAAGAGATTGCTTGAGGAAAAGCAAAGATTGGAGAAGGAGCAATTAAAGTTTGAAGAACAAGAAAGAAACTCATTCTTTGCCTCCAATGATATACAGCAAATAAGCAGATTCAACATCTTAAACTCTAGAAATAATGGCTTTAGACAGCAAGTTAAAACTTTTCCTGATATTCTGCTGAAGGCCAATGAGACCCTGCCGCCCATAAACGAATCCAAATTCAAAATGTCAACAAAGAATCTGAAAGAAGCAACATCAAAAAACAAAGATATCATTAACATAGAAAAAACGCTGTCTGCTTATGAACCTAGACAAATCATCCAAACCATATCAACATTGAAAAATCTAATTTCACCAATAACATCAAACATCGAACACAGAAAAATTGTTGAGAAGCAAATCAGTGACTTCTTACAAAGTAAACAACAAATTCTTCATAGTATTTCCCAAGTGTTTTATGAGTTTGGGATGATAGATCTGAAGAATATTACCAATATGATCAAAGCAGGACAAGTTCCAGATGCATCTGGACCTGGCCAAGATATGAATGTTTCTGAACAGAACAGACAAGCAAGAGCACAGCAAACAGTGGGGACACAAATGAGGTCTCAGCAGAAGCAGTAGCTATATATCAAGAATCCAAGAATAAAAAAGAAAAATTTTATTATAATAGTTGTATATAAGGTATCTAAATAACTTGACAGTTGGTGACATCTAAATTCCTGCTTTTCAAATAAGCAACAACAAGCTCAACATCCAGTCTGCAGAGCGCACAGTGGCACTTTCTATCAACTCTTGAGTTCAGCGTCTTTTCAATGAGCTTTTTGTTGAGGAGTGCCTTTGTGTCAATGTAACTCACTGATGCACTTGTGTTGTTGAAGTTATTTTTTAAAGGTTTACCAATGGACGTGGATTCATCCTCATCAGGTGCACTGTTGGTTGAGTGGATTACAACCTTTTGGTTGTTATCTTTTAGAACGGTATTTTTTGGCGGTGCTTTGATCTCCACAGCAGCTTGTCTTTGTATGTTTTCGAGAAGTTTTTTTCTTAATAAATCCCTATGGTTCTGCAAAGCATCATTGTTTTTATTTGATTTAGAGGATTTAGTGGTTTCATTCAATTCCGTGTCGGATGTGTTGTTGGGCAAGTTTGTATTGATATTTTCCAAAGAACTGTTGAATCGAATACCATCTTCAGTCAATATGATGTCCCCATTACCCCAGGATCTATATGTGTTTTTAATGAAGCATGAGAAATGGAATTTGTGACCACACATGAGTCTTATTGATGAACACTTAGCTTCATACTTGTTATTAAACTCATTCTTTGGTAAATAGATGGAATCTAAGCAAATACCACACTCCTCCTGTAAGAAATCATTCTTTTCCAAATCAACACTTGCATTATTGGAATTCAAGTCTTGAGCTAGTTGCTTGACCTTTCTAAACGTTTCATGAGGTAAAAACTTTAAAAAAGTCTTTATTACATAGTTGGGATGGATATACTCCTTTGGAACACCACATATAAAATTGAATTTTGACTTGTAGTCTTGCAGCTCTTGATCCTTGCTGGTATGATAAGGATAAACAGGAGACGACGCATTAAAATATGTAGTGACTTCGTTGTTGATGGATGATCTTAAAATTTGGTACTTGTTGGCACGAGATTGCGTCATGTGATCCTCATCAAAATTAAATGCCTTTGATCTGGTGTAGAATGGGCAATATTTGTACATCCAGATTTTAGTTTTGTAAACGTTACAAGCCTTTGAGACAATTGAACCACTTCTGTCCATGTATAGACCATGTTCATTGGTTGAGACAAAGGCTGCGTCATAAACTAAACAAGTAATAAGAATAAATGCCACAGCACCAAAAAACCAGAATAAAACATTAGAAGTATCTATTTGGTTTTTAAGTTCAGCGATCAAAGATTTAAAGTAGGCAGTAGACATAGTTAAAAGGTAAGTTGGTTTTTTTTTACTTGTAATTATTGTTTTCAAGTGTGGTTCTATTTTTTTGTTTTAACTTGAATTTAATAACCATACTTTATCATATCAAATTAAAATAAAACAAAATAAAAAAGAAAAGGAAAGTAACAAATGGTATACTTCATAAAATTCTTATAACAATTCTATTCATTTATATACAAATTTTGATTTTCCATTAGTTTTTTGTTTAAAGGCGTGATGTTAGATTATTTCTAATATAAAACAAAGCTAGTATTAGACTGCTTATTTAATTACTACTTATAGATGTAGTTTACTAAATAAAGCATATACGTTGCTTTTTTCTAATGTAAAAACAGTGAAGAAAAAAAAAAAAGAATATAGGTTTTGTTCAATTGATTAAAATAAAGAGTTTCATTAATTTTTGGATGGTGTGCTCACCCTAGACGTCATGTGACCAACATCGGATATAATAACAAAAAGTAAGGTACTTGGTAGCGGGTATAAGATACCCAGGTGGGACATGTGACTAATACCAGGTACAACACCTTTTACTATTATTTGATATTCCTAATCGGGTAAAGGAAACACACCCATAGTAATTCCCTTTCCATTAATGTTTAAGTAGGCGATGAAATTCTTATCGAAAACAAAAAAAAAATAAGCGAGCCTTTTTTTTTTTTTTCCAATTTCCGCTTTTTTGGAGTTGTGGCTATTTTACCCTAATAGCACATTATAGTGTCACATGTGAATTATACATATATTTTTTAGCTATAGCCTTTTAAAAATATAATGATTTTCCGTATTTTTCATTATCGTATTCATCAAAGTACACATTTTTAATCCTAATAAATGGCAACATCAATATGTATAATAAAAGTATATAGATCAATATGGGGGGGTTTTTTTTAGCACTATATAAGCATCTTGATGGAACTGTAATGTAGTCTTTTTCTTTTTTTTTAAAAAACAGCATTACTTTCTTACTAAAAATTATAAAAATAAAGAGTCTATCTTACATAGAAACCATAATACAAGTATATAATAAGATCAACATGTCCTACTGCTCTAAAGCCTACAACGAACCATCCAAACCAACTGTTGTTACCTCAACCATCCCAGGTCCTGAATCCAAAAAGCAAATTGAACAACTAAACGAAAACTTCGATGCCAGACCAGTCTACTTCATCTGTGACTATGAAAAGTCCCAGGGTAACTACTTGGCTGATGTCGATGGCAATGTTCTATTAGATGTTTACGCTCAAATTGCCTCCATTGCATTAGGTTACAACAACCCAGACTTGATCAAAGCTGCCCAATCTCCTGAAATGATCAGATCTTTGGTTGAAAGACCTGCCCTGGGTAACTTCCCTGGTAAGGACTTCAATGACATATTAAAGAAGGTCTTGAACATTGCTCCTAAGGGTCAATCCAAGGTCTGGTCTGCCTTATCCGGTGCTGATGCCAACGAATTAGCATTCAAGGCTGCCTTTGTTTACTACAGAGCCAAGGAAAGAGGTGGCTTTGATGTCAAGCACTCTGAAGAGGAATTATCCTCTGTTATGGTCAACCAAGCTCCAGGTGCTCCTAACTTGGCTGTTCTTTCCTTCAAGAAGGCCTTCCACGGGAGATTATTTGCCTCTGGTTCCGTCACAAGATCCAAGCCAGTTCACAAATTGGACTTCCCAGCCTTCGAATGGCCACAAGCTGAATACCCATACTACAAGTACCCATTAGCTGAAAATGAAGAATACAACAAAAAAGAAGACGAAAGATGCTTAGCCATTGTTGAACAATTAATCAAGGAATGGCCATCCACCAAGGGCGCCAAGGTTGCTGCCTTGATCATCGAACCAATCCAATCTGAAGGTGGTGACAACCACGCTTCTGCTTACTTCTTGCAATCCTTAAGAGACTTGACCACCAAGCACAATGTCGTCTACATTGTTGATGAAGTCCAAACTGGTTTGGGTGCCACTGGTACCTTATGGTGCCACGAACAAGCCAACATCACTCCTCCTCCAGATCTAGTCACCTTCTCCAAGAAGTGTCAGTCTGCCGGTTACTTCTTCCACGATGACAAGTTCATTCCAGCCTTACCATACTCCATCTTCAACACCTGGTGTGGTAACCCATCCTCCATGATCATTGCTGGTGCCATTGGTGAAGTCATCCAAAGAGAAAACTTGTTGGAACAAGCCAACAGAGTTGGTGCCTACTTGATGGCCAAGTTAGAAAAGGTTGCTGAAAAATACCCACAACATTTGGGCAGATTGAGAGGTAAGGCCACGTTTATTGCCTTTGACTTGGAAAGTGCTGAAACTAGAAACAAACTTTTGACTCTGATGAAGTCAAACGGATGTAATGTTGGTGGTTGTGCGGAAGCATCTGTTAGATTAAGACCTACCTTGACCTTTGAAGAAAAGCATGCTGACATCTTTGTTGAAGCCTTGGAAAAGTCTTTGGCCAGCTTATAATTAGGTATTTGATATATAAAGTTATAAAAAAAGTTTCTTTTTTTTAGTAATTATTCATCTTTTTGGGGACGGCTGTTGTCTTCCAATATCCACTTGAAAGCTCATTCTTTGGAAATGTTGGAAGATGATTGCTTGCTTTCGGACATAAGCAAACTTCTCATCACGCCCTTTTCAAGCTTATATTTTTTTTTTTTTTTTTTTTTTTATAACAGACTTTGACAAAAATTATGATTATACTCATTTGTGATTATTAGGAAATAAACCCCATACCAAAAATTAAATATTAGTGCTAACCGGTGAACAAACCAGAAACATGGGACAAGAATCAAGTAAACCAAACCGATATGAAATGTCTGAACACGACAGGGCTATGTTACAACTAAAAAAGTCCAGAGATAACATCGACAAATACTCACAATCCATGTATAAGAAGATTTCAAAGGAAAAGCTTTTGGTGAAGAACATCATAAAATCAAAGAAGAATATAAAAACTGGTAAACTGAACGAATACGATGAGTTGAAATGTAAATCTATTTTGAAGCGAATCCGATATCAAGAGTCATTGGTGACAAAGGCTGTTCAGCAACTCATGAGTCTTGAGGAAATGATCATCAGCATAGATTTCAAGGAGGTTGAGAAAATGTTTATAAAGGGATTGGAAAACGGTAACGGAATACTTAAAGAATTGAACAAGGAGCTTTCTCTTGAGAAAGTTGATACAATTCTGGATGAAAGTGAAGAGCAAATGGCCTTGGCTAATGATGTTAATGATTTATTGGCAGAATCTACAAATAATGCTGGTCAGTATTTGGATGATGAAGTTGATGAAGAGTTATTAGAAATGATGAAGGAGATTGAAAAGAACTCTGGAGAGAAACCTGGGCACAAGCTTCCAGATGTTGCTAACTTACCAGATCCGACATCTAATAAACCATTGAAGGAAGAGAAGCAAAAAGATAGAGAAGAAGAACCATCGTTGTTAGTAGCCTAACCAAAACAATATATGAGTTAACATTGTATATACAGGATTTTCATTAGATGCTTTATATATAAATTCGCTTTAAACATAACTAAATAACTAGTTTTTCAACCAATCTAATAATTCAGGTGTGAAGTAACTAATAATCAATCTAGCACCAGCTCTCAAGAATCCATTGTGGGATTCCATAACAATTTCCTTTTCATCACAAATACCCTTTTCAATGGCAGCATGCAACATGGCGTATTCACCAGAAACATGGTATGCACAGATAGGTAAGTCTTTGGCAATTTCAGCAGCCTCTCTCATGACGTCTAAATAAAAAGTGGCTGGCTTGGCAATGATACCATCAGCACCTTCAGCTACATCTCTTCTTAGGGCTCTTCTGGCCAAGCCATTGGCAGTGGTTGGCAATTGGTAAGCCTTTCTGTCCCCAAAGGAAGGAGCTGAGCAAGCAGCATCTCTAAAGGGACCGTACAGGTTACCAGAGAATTTGGCGGAGTAGGACATCAAAAACGCCTTGTTTTCCAAGCCAGCATTGATCAGACCCTTTTTGATTTCCAATATTCTACCATCCATCATGTCACTTGGAGCAACACTGTGGGCACCTGCCTTGACATAGTTCACAGCAACAGCAGCTATTCTTCTGACAGACAAGTCTCTGTTCAATGAACCATCTTCACGCAGGATACCACAATGGCCGTGTGAGGTGAACTCACACAGACAAACATCGCACATTATGAACAAGTCAGGGAATTCTTGTTTCAAAAGCTTGATGCATTGGATGACAGGCCCATTTGGATCGTCTGCAGAGGTTCCATATGGGTCCTTGGCACCTTCCTTCATAGGAACACCGAAGATGATAACAGATCTTAAACCCTTGGCAACCAATGGTCTTAAGTATCCAGCAATTCTGTTGATACCAAATCTCCTTATGTTTGGTAATGAAGAAATAGGACTGTCCTCCTCAGGTTCATCACTGATGAAAATAGGGAAAATCAGCATGGACTTGGTTAGAACTCTTTCAGCTTGCCATTCTCTGGTCAAAGGGTGGTTGTAACTTCCTTGCAATATAGATGAGATGTTAGGAGTACTGGAGGGTAAGTATTCAGCAGTATGTTGAGACATTGTTGATAAATGATGATTGGTAGGATGTTATGTGATCTTATTCTTCAAAGTATTAGTACTTTTACAAACCGAAGCTTCTGCTTTTTTTTTTCCTTTTTTCTGGTTGTAAAAAAGTCATATATATTTTTTTCAGGTAAAAATAAAAAAAAAATGTCAATTCATAGAGTCATCGGATCTGGCACATGTGAATGGATTTGAATTTGATTCAATATTGGTTTAATAATCAATTATAGTACAGGTTGATAGATCAAGACAAAGAAACTTTAAAAGAGCAAACAAAAAACACACACATTCTGATAAAGCCTTGTTGTGTTGAGGTATAAAGCTTTGGTGTCCATTAATTAAATTCTAAGGCGGTAGATGTAGATCACGTGTGTGGTATGTTAAGGCCAAAAAAAAAAAAAGAAGATCCCACATAACCTTTGTATCACCTTTCACCTTTAATGAAAGTAGCTAAATTGAAGGTAATTATCCTCATAGCTTAGATCACCTCAAGTAGCCAAAAAACCCCCTAGAGAAGTTAATACAATCTTAAATAATGCATTGTACAGAACACGATCACCAACTTCCACAATTCACACCTACATCAGAAGATGACAATTTGAAAGAATATATCGATGTTGATAACGTTGAAATCTTTAACTCAAAGTACCGACCAAGATCTAACACCTTCAATGACTTTATAAACAACTCAATGAATACTGATGCTAATAGTACAGTTGTTGAATCTGATTGTGATAATCAAATCCTAGTAGTCATCCCATTTCATGGACCTGTGACCTTGTACAGCATCATATTGGATGTCAGCTCATCGGAAGGGCAGCCCAAGCACATAAACATGTTCAAGGACTTGGATTCTTCGTTCAACAACTTCAACACAATCCTTTCCAGAACACCTGACCAATCCCTGGAGGCATCTGTTGACTCTGGAATTCATGAATACCCACTTGATAGAACACGTGCGTTCAAAGGCATCCAGAAGATTCATATCCTTCTTCCAGATAACTGGCAAGACGATGAGGATTTGGTAACAAGAATCAGCTATTTGGAAATAAGAGGATATGCTAGGGACTCTTCATCAAAGGCAGGAAACCAAACAGAAAAAACAAAGGTCTTTTTAAAGCCTCCTCAGTATGAAGCCTTGGGTAATCCAAAGGATCATAAAAAAAACGAAACTACATTCCAAATGTTGAATATATAGAGACATTTAGCCGCCTTTTTACTTTTTTTCTTTTCGTATATGGTTTCCGTTTGCGGAAATTAACATTAGCATAGTATTTTCTCAAACATTATAATGTTATCTTTTAATCAATGATCAATTAAATAGTCATTAATTTGTTTTTTTTCTTTTTATTGTTACATTTTGCTGATATATAACCAGAAGATACTTGAGAAAACATGAGTGTTAAGGATAACAGGTTTTTAATGGCCCAATTACACGGCACCAAGAACATTTACATTCAAAATGATATTCAAGGCACATATTTCAAATCTGAAGAAAGTGACGACTACATGATCGGATCATTTGAAGCAAGCTCAATGCTTTATATTTGCGATAGCTCTATTTTAAACAGCCAGTTGAGAAATCCTGCTCAACATGGCATAGTGTATATACCGTCTCGTTATTTGCTTGTGGAAATCCAAACTAATAACACCGCAGTCGATGGCTTTAATCAACATGAGTTCAACCAGATGTTTGAAGATATGGGATACAAAGCCATGGAAGTGACTGCTAAAACTTGTAATAAAAATGCAACTTTGGTTTTCAAATTTGAGTGTACTATGGCCTTGCACTCAAGTATTAACAATTTCCAAACAGAGGCAAATGCATCGATGAGTGATAAACCCACAAAATTCATTGAATTCTCAAAGTTGATATTAGAATTCGATTTTCAAGTTTCAAATCCATCAGCTAGCAAAAGTTGGACACAGAGCAAGGTCAGTAGTTTATGTAAAGAGTACATGAATTCCTTGTTGGTATCCATTCTTGAAATCAATTATCCACTGGTGTTCAACAAAAAAACAAGGAGCTGTTGCCAACAGCATCTATCAAGCTACAAAAACCTGCAAACACTCAAAGTACCTATGGCTTACATATTCAAAACATTGAGTTATGCCAGTATTGCATCCACAACTACAATGATGGATATATTAATGGGAAAGATAGAAAAGCTCCCGTTATAATGACTTTTCTGCATAGTTTAGTTCAACTAGCAACTTGATATCTTTCTCTGTTTGGTAACACCATAATTGGAAAAAGGCAAGCATTATTTCAAAGAGTGTCAATGGAACGAAATAAACCAATAGCCCCATGTATCCTTTATTGGATGTATAATTCTTGAAAAAAATGGCTAAGACAAGAACACCGACCATTCCATGTATCATGGATGACTGTTTCTTTGTGACTCTTTGTGAGTTGCTTATTCCAGCCATCCCATGGTCAGTGAGAAGCAGCTTTGTGTGGATGAACACAATCATTGATCCCTGAATGCAGAGCACAGAGCTTCTCTTATCAAGCACAGTCAACACGCCCATCTTGTTCAGAATAGGCAGAAGAACAAGTGTGAAGCTAACGTAACCTGCAAGGAGTACCTGGAGTGATATTCTCGTGTATGTTTGGAAATGCTTCAATCGCAATTTGAACTCCAATATCTGTTTTTGAGCATATGTATCCCCATCGCTGTCATATACGTTCTCATTAGTCCCATTCTTCGTGGTCAAAATGCTCTGCAGCTCAAAGCGTTCTTCGTCATTGTATGTGTTCAGTATTTGCTTATCGATCTTTGATTTTTTCATGGTCACTGATGAATTCGTGGGTTTGTTAATTCAACAAATTATAGTAACTATATTAAAATGAAAAACTTTATTAAACGATTTTTGTTTTGAAGAGAAAAAAAAAAAATGAATCAAAATAATTCCAAAAGATTTTTTTTTAACTTTTTATTGTTAACCATTAATTTCAAACATATATAAGAGTTTATCAACTATTCTGATGATATGAATATTGTTACCCTAAACTATCAAATACATATATTTGCTGTTTTTTTTTTTATTTTATTTTATTCAATTACAATCGGGTATTTATTACTTTTCTATACAATTACTCTTCCTTTCTGTTCCAGCCAAAAGTATCTGTTTCGTCAAAGGTTCTCTTTGCTGCGTCTGAGCTGTTCATTTCACTTATATTCAGAGTGGAACCCTTGTTGTTTTGCAAGGAACTGTTCATAGTACCCATTATTTCCTTCCAATTTGGTGGGGGCAATGGTGGTTGTTTTCTTCCTAAATATTGAGCCAAAAGCTGTCTATTGGCCGATAAGGATCCTGTGTAGCTGTTTGAAGAATCTGTGTTCAAGGTGTTTGCTGCGTTCTTAGTGTAACGGTGTGATTGGTTGTTGTCAACTAAGTTTGCTATGTTCAGAACTTCACTGGCGTTGAAATCCATCCATCTATCAATCTTGACACTTGGTGTCATTGATATTTGATCAGCATAAATATCATCGGTGTTTTCATCATAAACATATAACTTGGATAATCTGCTTTTTTCTGATGCAAGCTTGGCTTTCTTGATGGATACAGTTTCAGGATCTGTGAATGATGAAATAGAAGCTGAAGAAACTGAACTTGCAGCTTTTTCATTTGCCTCTGATTTAACATCAGTCTTGGACCCAAGCATGCTTCCTCTCTTGAAAAGCATGTCACTGTACATCTTGCCCTCCTTGGCAGCATTGTTCATCATGGATGATCTATAGCTGAACTCTTCAAATGGATCAACAATGAAGGATCCCTCAACAGGGACTTCAATTACTCTTGCTGGGTATTTCTTCTTCATATAGCTCAAAAACTTCTTGCAAATCAAACCCATAATGATTATGTATAAGGCACATCCTAAAGCTAAACAAACAAAAAATGCAACTCTTGTTTTCTTATCCTTCAAGAAAGATGAGTAAGACTTTTTCAAGTATGAACTAGTTGTGGATCCTCCTAATGTACCCAATCCATTACTGCTTGAAGATGTTGAGCTCGATGATGACTGGGTTAAGCCTGTAGCAATGTTGATTAGAATATTCAAAGGAATTGTTGGATCAATTTGAGAAGCCAATTGTTCAGCAATTTTCGATGGATTTGAGTACAAATTGGATGATGTATCTTGTAACAATAAAGACAATTGATCAACATATTTCCTTGGGAAAACCACATCTGCTAATGTAACGACATATGACTTAGAGGAATCAGTGTATGGAACCAATCCTAAGACGCTAACTGAGTTGAACAGTTCCATGTCAGAATCACTTACGTCTCTACCAAACAATCTGTATATTTCTTCTCTCTTAACATTTCCAGAGGAGTCTGTGAATGGGTATTGCAAAACAGTTGGTAAGTAGGCAAAAATCTGAGCTGATGAGTATGGGTTAGAGGAAACAAACTCATAGTTCAAACTGCTCTTGAATCCAATGGAGATATTTTGAAACTTTGAAGTATCAGACACAGAAACTGAAGATGCAGTAGAAGCAGAAGAAGCTGTCTTGGTGGCACTTGGTGCTTGGATGACATTTGGTAGTCCAGAGGTTAAGTCACTGGTTTGAGAGGAGCCTTGAAAGCTCAAGGTTTTGGTAGTTACTCCAGAGTTTGTACCAGTGTTGGAAGTGATCAACAATGATGTTGGCAACCAGTTTGAACTGCTTGATGAGGATTGCGCAGATGTTGTAAGTGAAGACTTTGGTTTCGATGAGGTAGACGCACTTGAGCTGGACAATGGACTCAATGTGGAAGTTGGCAATTGGCCTATACTTGTTACTTGAGAGGTGGTTGTTGCCAAAGTTGAATGGATACTGGAGACAGTATTGGAACTGGAAATCAAGCTGGTTTCTGAAGAAGAAACAGATAAACTTGAAGACACCAAAGTAGGAGTACTGGAAGATTCAGATGAAGCGGAGGTCGCACTAGAACCAGCAGCAGAAGTCAAAGACAAGGTTTCACTAAAGAGGTTGGAACTTGCAGAACTGCTAGTAGTACTTGGGCTGTATGAACTGACTTCAGTACTTGATGATTCACTTTCAGAACTTGCTGAGGAAACAATATAGCTTGAACTGGATGCACTTGTAGATTGGCTAGATGCAATCCCACTGCTATACTCAACAGAGGAAGAGCTTGAAAATGGTGCAGAATAGCTATAAGAGATTCCAGAAGAACTAGTTGTTGTTGTTGGAGCAACGTAATTAGATGTACTTTCAGAAGAAGTGCTTAGTGGTATGTTGCTACTTGTGTTCTCAGAGAACGCACTTGAAGTTGGCACAATATAACTACTTGAACTATCTGAAGCACTGGTAGAAGCACTATAACTGTAGGAGCTTTCAGAAATGGTACTTGTAGTTGGTGCAACGTAGCTGGTTGGGCTTGTTGAGAAACTATTTGACGGAACAGAACTAGAAGAAGTAGTACTTGAAGTTGGTACAACATAGGAGTTTGAGCTTTCAGAAGAGCTAGTTGAAGCACTGATACTGGTTGAACTTCCTAAGGAACTGGTTGAAGCACTATAACTGTAGGAACTTTCAAAAGAACTAGTTGGTGAAACATATGTACTGGAGCTTATAACAGAGGGGTAGCTTTGTGTGGAAGTTGAGCTTATGCTTGATAAAGAGCTAGTTATAGTGTATGGGAAAATTCCAGTTGATGAAGTAGAGCTTGAGCTGGATTCTGATGAGGGTAAACTACTAATTATTGACTGGGTTGAAGTTGAGCTTTTTGTGGATACATATGAACTTGTTGAAGAACTGTATACTGATTCGGATGTAGCTGATGACGTAGATGATATGGATTGCGTAGAAACAGTGTATATTGATGTGTATGAGCTAGTAGCACTGATGGTTGAATTGCCAGTGGCAGTTGATGATGTAGAACTTTGCAACGATTCAGTTTGAGTAGAAGAATCAGTGCTACTAGTCAATGTAGAGAAGCTGTATGAGTCTGTAGAGTATCCATAAGAGGTAGAAGAACTTGTTTCAGCAGTAATTGATGATGTGTAATCATCACTGGTTGATACTGAATATTCATAACTGGAGACACTAGTGGTTGTTGGTGAATATGAGTAGTCATTAGAATCAGATGAGTCTTTAGTGTATGAATAACTTGGGCTAGTTGAAACGTAGCTAGAAGTCTGATAACTTGAAGTATCCCAATCGTTTGTAGAAGATATTTCCGTAGATGAGTAGTCGTAGGAATAGCTTGTAGGAGAGTAGCTTTGAGTACTTGAGTAATCAACAGATGAATAGGAAGAACTTAAAGAAGATTCCAATGATGTTGATGTTGAATAAGAGCTTTCATCATATGTATTATAGCTACTTGAAGTGTACTCTGAGTAAGTAAAAGGTGCATACGATGAAGTTGACTGTGAGGTAGAAATGGACTCAACAGAAGGGGATTGATTAGAAGGCCCAACAGCTACATAACGACAAAAGTTATCATCACAAACAAACTCAAACTCAGTTCCACCTATGTCAGTAGTATAAATTATCGAATCTGAAAAGTTATAAGAGCTAGCAAACTTGTTAAGTAAGGCAATGACCACAAATGTTTTTAAGTTAAACAATTTAAGGCCTGACATAATTGAAATTCAATACTAGTAGCAATTGTGTGATTTGTTGTTTTTTTTTTTCTTTATTTTTAAAAATATAGTTTTATAATGAAGAACAAATTAGAGCAATGGGTGATAAATAACTTTCTCTTGTATTTTTTTTTTTCAATTATCAATATAATAAGAGCTGTATTATATTGTTGTTATGTGTATATGGAATTTGATTTCAATTTATTTGAGGGGTATTTTAAAGGATTGACTAAGGTTAGATATGATGTTGTATGGTTCTTATTTATAATAATTATACTTATTGGGTTGTTTGGAGGTTTTTTTTCTTTTGAATAGAAAAAAAAAATTGAACAGTTATAATATCAAAAAATTAAAGAGAGATAAAAGGCCAAAAGAACAGGCAGGGATTGATTTTGCTGTGGTAACAAACAAATGTAGTGTAGAAAAGTGTTGATCAATGATTGTGTTGTTTGGTGTTGAATTTAATATCTTATTTGTTAAAGTTAAAGAAAGTGTTAAAAAAAAAAAACAAGTAATAGTGTGTATACAATTCTATCTGTATCCAAAAAGAAAAGAGAGAGTACCAAAAGAGAAAAAGTATGGAGAAAAGGCGGCAATCAAGAAAAAAAAACGAAAGTGAGAAAAATAAAATATCTAAAAAAAATTATATATATTTTTTGTTACTGTTTTTTTATTTTTTTGGGGGGATTGTGTATTTTTTGCGGTCAAAAGCCCTTTCCACAAGAATCAAAAAAAAAAAAAAAAAAAAAAAACAGTCTAGTTCGAAACAAAAAAAAAAATGCTATGATGTTAATTTTTAACCCATCTTTTGATTTGAAGTTACACACTCAAACAAACTGATCCAGTTGGTAACTGAAACAGACAAATATATACATGTACACTTTCATACAGCTATCAAAGTGAACATCATTGATTCTCTATTTTACTTAAAAGTTATTTTCTCTTAATCAAACAGTCAATATATCATTCGTTTCCAATGCTTATCAATTATTGCTTTACTGTCAAGTAAGATTTATACTGCTCAGAGCAATGATTTCATTTGTATTGTGTATAATGTTTCATAAACCTGAAACATTAAGTATTTTTTTTTAAAAAAAAAAAAAAAAGAAATTCTTGAGATCAACAAAGCCAAGTGATCTATTTTTAAAAAAAAAAAAAAAAGGAGACAGCCATGTGGTTGACGGTATTGTTTTGCTGTTTTGGGAAATATAATTATTAGACCCTTTTGACATCCTTTATATCATGTCTAAACTCCGAATCAAATCATCTTGTTTGATATCTAGAGCTTCTTTCCAAAACTTGCTCAAATGTCTACTTCCACTATCACATGCTATGAACACTATGTTTTTACTGCTATTTTCCAATCCAAACTCGCGAACATATTCAATCACACTACATGCATTAATACAACTAGATGATCCTAGGAACAAACCATCATTGTTACTCAACCATCTTGCCATTTGTAAAGCCTTTTCATCCTTGATTCTATATGCGTAATCAATGTACTTCTCATTCACTCCAAAGTTTTTCGTTATTCTGTTCAAGCCAACTCCTTCAACCAATGTATCAACTTGATGTCTTCTTCTAGACCCTTCCTTTTCACAGTGATCATACATGACCCCATATCTGATCCTGTTATAAAATCCTGAACCTTGTGGGTCTGCCACACAAACATCCATATCATAAAGCTTTCTGTTTTGTTTCAAGTATCTAGCAACTCCACCAATGGTTCCTCCTGTCCCTATTCCAGAAATAAAACAGTCTATCTTCCCATCTATTTGCTTGAATATTTCAGGTCCTGTTGTTTCATAATGTACCTTCCAGTTCAACTCGTTTTCAAATTGGTCAACAAAGATCCCCTTTCGGTCATCATTTGGATCTTCATTGATGGCATTACAACTAGCAATGCAACTGTTGACATACTGTTCAGGATCAACTATGGATGCTGGCTTCACTTTTTTGATCATTGCACCATAACTCTCCAACAACTTCAACTTTTCCAAAGATGTATCATCTGGTAGAGTAATAAAACTTTGAAGTCCAAGTGCATCACAGATCAACGCTATACTGATTCCTGTCGATCCTGATGTCCCTTCAAACACCAGGTCCTTGTTTTTCTTATGTGGAACTACCAGCCCTTTTTCAATAGCATTCTGTATAATTCTTAAGGCTACTCTATCCTTGGCACTTCCCCCTGGATTCTGAAGTTCTAACTTGGCATACACATTGCATCCTGTGTAGTCAGATAAGGAATTAACTCTGACCAATGGTGTGTTTCCGATCAATTCTGTGATGTTGTCTATTCTCTTTGGAGTCTTGTCATCTGCGTTGTCATTCTTGTATTTCATGTAGGCGAAAGCTGCTGTTACCAATGAAGCACAAACTATAACACCATCTTTCAAAGATAGTCTATAGTTTTCGTTCATGACAGTGAATAGATTATGATATATTGAATGGTTATATTGATAGTTTATGTCAACTGTTTGTTTGATTTATTCAAAAATTTGATGGATAAAGATCATGAATGTCAATTTCTTGACTGAAAAAAAGAGAGAAAAAAAAAAACGTAATGTGTCACGTGCACTCTCCAAAAGAAAAAAAAAAGTAGTAATAAGTTTCCCAAAATATTTCCATAGGTTTTAATCAAAATAGGTACACCATCATATATATTAATTAAAAGAGTGTTCTTTTCTGTTTCCATACACATTCTTGTTCATTAAATCATTAAGTTTTTCTTTATTCTCTATTATCCATAACTTGTTTAACAGGCTCAGAATCTCTATACAACCCGTGTTCTTGGATATATCTTATAACACTGTTTGGAAGCAAGTACTGAACACTCATGCCTCTTCTTATGAACAGCCTTATTTTCGTTGAGGAGATATCATTGTAGATCAACTGTTTAATAACCAATATGTTTTTTCGATGTTCATACATAATATCATGACTCAGCAAAAATGATCTCACATCACTTCCAGTTCTTTCAACGATCAAACAACCGTAGTTTCCTAGGATATGGTGAAGATCTTCGTCCTTCCAAACATTTGGTTCTCCCATGGACTCGATCAAATCACCACCTGCCAGAAGCATAACCTTCACGCCAACCTTCTCACCGGTGACGGTTTGTATCCCTCCTCTTTTGATGTTGATTTCATCATTGAAATGATCAAGAACCTTGGATGTTCTTGTGTACTCAGACTGCAGGGATTCCCATGCATCAACCATGAGCCAGTTGGATGTTCTTTCACACGCCAACTCACACATTCTAACTCTGTGGGTGGACTTGGCCAATCCATTTTTCTTGTAATAGTCGGAGACGGGAGAGAAGTATCCACCAACAACCTCATATCTGGTTTGCTCATTGATTGAGTCCATGGCCATTTCAAACATTCTTAAATGCAAGTATGTAATTGGGGAAAATGACCCACAGGCCACAATAACCACAGGAATCTTGTTTGAGCTTTCCAGCTTCTTTTTTAATCTATGTGTTGGAAATGCGTAATCCTTCTTGTCCTTAGCCTGTCTGACAATCCCATGAGGAACTTCTTCCAGATCAGCAATCTGCTCTTTCTTTATGTATGAACTGTTTACAACATCGTTTTCATCATTTATGTCCTGAATAACTATTCTTTCTAATATTACTTTGTTTGATTGAGGAATTTTCTCTGCTGGAGAAAGTGTTCCGTCCATGGAGTATTTCAAAGCTTTTGATGGATCCATGTCTATATGTTTAAAAAAAGAAGAAATGGTGACTTTCTACTAAAATTAGATTTTTGGTGACAGTAGAGATACTTACTTGACATTATTGATCTACTTTAAACCATATTTTCATATAAAGTAATTGATAAAATATTAATTGAAAAATAGCCGATTATCTAAGGTAGTCTTTATATTTCTAATAAATAAAAAAACATGGAACGAAGGCATATAATTTCTTCAACTTGGAAAAAAAAATTTTTTTTTCTTTTTCAATCAGTGGAAATCATCACAATGTCTACTCCGGTTATTATCAGCTTGGCAATTCCACAATAATCAAATTATTCTAAAAATCATGCCACGTCAGGTTTCTCAAGTGAAGTCAAGAAAAAAAACAGACTAAACTTCTCTAATTTAATACATAAATGTACTCTTCTGTATATTATCTTCAAGACATATCGTAAATTCTTCTGCCTTATTTGATTTTAGGCACGGCTTTTTATACCGTCGGCTTAGAAATAGGCTGCTAAAATAACCAATATTAGTCATATAAAAATACTAAACTCATCATCAAATATCACAACTCTATATATCCAACTTCTTCTTGTTTCTAGCCTCGTAGATTTCCTTACTTTTGATTATTCTTTCTTTTATTGTTTCCGGAGTCAAGTATTCAAACACTCTGTTCTTAAATTCATCATCATTGGTGATTTCTACAAAATTGTGGCTTAAGATTCGGCTTGGGTTTATAATCACACCATCAACAAGAGAGCATGACACCAATGAAAATATTCTCTCTCGGATATTATTTACACAGATGACATCGGTTATGTTCAATGCCACAACTATTTTCTTACCGTATTTCTCCTTGATTTTGGCAAGCACCTCTATATCCCCTGCATTCATCATATCAAATGACCTGTTTAGATTATTATAGTATATGATGTCCTCATCTTTCGCATCAGAGCATGTTCCCTTAACAACTACATTATCAAAGGATCTATCAAACACGCTACAGTATACCTTTTCAGCATTTTCATCTAAACAGAGCTTTTCTAGTAGCTTCAACTCATCTTTATTTTGTAAAAACTCATTATACTCACTTAAGTTGTCTCTGTTCTCATAATTTTGAACAAGTATTCTTTGTATAATTTCCGTTGTTGAAACTCCCTCTGTTCTTTTTACTATCAAAAATCTGTTTTCCTTTCTGACATTGTCATAGCAATCCTTCCCATCAGCATCACAGACCAAGTCATCCCCATGTAGAACAAATTCACAAAGAGCATCGTTTACACCGTGATCCAGTTCGGTCACATATGGCACATTCCTAACAACACCATGTGAAGTCACCCATCTGATGTTTGACACGTGGTAGCAACGCTCCAACAGGTTCATCACTGGTAACGAGCCTTTGTTCTTGGCGATTTCCTTGTCAGAATGCAATCCAACCCATATTCCATTCTTTGGCATGCCATGTGCAACAAACTCAGCTTGTTCTTTCAATGTTTCTGCATCAAAGAAAGTATACTCGTCAAGCTTCGTAGAGGAAGCATTCTTGTTTTCAGATGTGTATGGAAACATTGAAAATTTAACGTCATTGGCGGTCATGCGGGATTGTAAGATGGCATTTGCATGGCCGAAATGCATGAAATCAAAACATCCATCAAGCCAGGATCTACTGTAATATTGTTGATTCATAAATTTATATAGTTTTTTTCGATAGTAGTTGTTCGAACATTGGTTTATGTCAATGTTTCATTTACAAATAAGAAAAAGTGAGATATAACTTTTTTTTTTTTTTCACACTGACGTGTAGAACTCCACCCCCCTCCAACATTTAATCAATAGCCTAGGGAAGAAAACACCTCTATATGTTCTGTCTAAAGCATTCTTAAAAGATATATATATCATAGCACATTTTATCACGATAGGCTATTACCAAAGAGTTATTTCTTTGTTCTTGTGTATCCATTCATCTTAGGCATTTTCACAGATTCTATTTCCAAACTGTGCTGATCATTTTTCAAGTTTTGTTGCAATCTTTTACACAAAGCATTGTATATCATTGAGCAATTTCTTGTTGAGCATCCATTCATCCATGTGAAAAAGGTACCCAAGATAGGTGGTAGCGCAATCATCAGATCAAAAGCTATATTTGCGTACATTTTGGCTATTTTTTCTTCTGACATCAAACCTGGTTGTTCTTCTTTACATTTCCTAATCAACTTCGAGTGGATGTGGTACATGTACAATGGTCCAATTATTGGTATCAGTACGACCAATGGACACGCACCTATGGAAAGACATCCAGCAGACATGTAAAACCCACAAATGGACAAAAAACACTGGTCATCCCGCCATGCCTTGTTTTGACACTGCTTCCAAAACTTCCGGTCAGCTTTGCTGGGTTGCAGTTCATCAGGCAGTGTCAATCGTTTGTTGGTTTCAGGATTCCTAAATGGATCTTTGCATTGATACTTCTTGCTTGCGAATGCGTTAAATTTGTCAATGGCATAATTCTCCGCTGATCCCTCGGCTTGAGACTCCACAAAGGACTTAATAAAGTTAGACATTTCAACTATAACCTTTTTGTTTTTGATAGAATACAAATAAAGAATCCTCTGTACTCTGGTAAGCCCTCTGGGCTATTTCTACAGTCTTTAATGAATAAAAATAACTTCAAAAATAGAAGTAACTTTTAAGGTTTGTTGACAGGAAATATCGTTGATTCATCCGAGGCTTCTAAAAAAAAAACAGGGGTTTAAAGATTTAAATATTTATATGGGGGGAAAAAATCGCTTTCTTGTTTCATCAGAAATGACTCGTTTAAACCACCAAATTAATAATCCGTTTCAGTGCTATTATCCAGTTCCCTTCTTTCAAGAAATTAGCTCTGTCATTGGGATCTTCCTTACCTGTTGTTTTGAAATGAATACCAATGTTCTGTACACCAATAGGCCACACAACCTTCCCTATGCTCAGGTCCAGGTAGGCTTGCAATGTCTTTTGTCTGTCCAAGCTTTGAAGCTCAACAAGCACAGTTGCCAGTGACACCAGTAATCCGGCCTCCAGTGTATTTTCATGCAACTTTAGCAAAAGGCTCATCATGTCAACGCGTATCTCGTTCAGCAGCAAGGTGCTTCGTTCGTATATCTCCACATGGTCAACCACACCTTCGCTTGATGTATTTTTTTCAGCTTCTCTGGTCATCTTTTCAATGATCATGTCTGATAGGTCCAGTAATAAAATCTTGTGCAAGAAAGTCAATATTTTTCGTGTGAGAATCTTCTTGTCCGTGAATATATCGTCGTTGGTCAACTTCCAGTTGGTTTCCGACCCTAGCAGTTCCATTTCATGTGCCATATCCGTATCAAGTTGCTTCTGCTCCTCGGCAGTTAATGTGTACTCTTTTTGGGCATCTTCGTGTGCCTTTGCTGCAGCCAGTTGTCGTTCCTTTTGTAATTTCTGTTCATTCTGTTTTTTTCTTAATGCAATCCGTTGCTGCATAACAGCATTGATGTTAGTACTCTCCATATTTAAGAAAAAAGCTGGAGTATTTTATGGTTAGTTCGTATTGTTTTCATATTATACTATTGATAAATAGTTCAATTTTCGTAATTTTTTTTTTTATTGTCTTGAAATTAAGCGCTACACCTTATTATTTTTGGAATAAACAAGGGTGTGTGTTATTTTTTTTCATTTTTTCTTTTTTTCATTTTCAGTTTTCTTAAAGTTTTGGGTATAGTCGAATACCAAACATTAATTAGATACCACTCGTACTTATCTAAAGCCCCAAGGCCAAATCCAAATTAGCGCTTATTAACATAATATTTACATTGCCATGAGTGAATTCAAAAAGCCAAGAAATGACGATTATGAAGAGGAAAACATTGATGAGCAAATTCTGAAAGATGAAGACGACATCATTGATGGTAATGACATTGAAAACAATGAAGACAAAATATACGAAGAATCTTTGGATTTGGATATGACGAATCTTGAAAAGAAAGTGTGGCTTGTTAGGCTGCCATTATTTTTGGCTCAAAAATGGAGAGATGATAGTCATTTAAAAGGTCAAGATTTAGGTAAAATTAGAATTAACAAAAAAACTCAAAAAATACAAATGATTTTAAATGAAGATGTTGAGGGTTTGGAAGATATGCCACATTCATATGAAATAGATTTGACCCAAAAATACGTGGAAAACGAATACATTTTCACAGAACAAAACTTGAAGAAATATGAGCAAAGAGCACAACAATTGGAACAAAATCCAGAGCTTCAAAAGCAGCTGTATATTTTGAAAAAGGAAAAGCAAGAAGAATTTGAAAAGAGAAAAAAAAAGCTTCAGCAGCAATACAAAAAGAACAGAAAAAAACAGTTCAAGCAAAGAATATTTATTGAAAAAGACGGAAGAGATAGATATATCCCATATGTTAAAACCATCCCCAAGAAGACAGCTATTGTGGGTACAGTGGCGCATGAATGCCAAGTAGTTCCATCAATTAAGGATCCGAATTACAACAAAATCATTGAGCAAAGAAAGCAAATGATCAAGTTCCAGCATAAAAGATCAATCACTGTTCTGGATGAAGGTGTTGGGAAAACACTTGGTAGAGCAGCAGGTTTATCATTGCTTGGTGATAACTCCAATTTCTTAAAGGTATCTAAAGATAACAAGTCAAAAGACAAAAAGGAACCAACAAGAAATATCAGAATGCCAAAGAAGGAGTTGCTGAATCTGTTATTCAAGCTATTTGATGAATACAACTATTGGTCATTGAAGGGGCTGAAGGAAAGAACTAAGCAACCAGAGGTTTACTTGAAGGAATGTTTGGATCATGTGGCATTGTTGATCAAAAAAGGTCCATATGCTTTGAAGTATACCTTGAGATCTGAATATAAAAAGCTGCAGCAGAATGAAAGAATACAGAAATTGGGTGCCATTACCAATGAAGCTTCATCATCAAACGGAAATGGTACTCAACAAGTATCATTGGGTACAACAACCATTTTGGGCTCAAACACTAATGCAGATGAACAACTAGTTAACAACAACCAAATCAAGACCGCAGAGGAGATTGAAAGAGAAAATATGTTGAGAAAGCAAAAGATTCAACAAATGCAAGAAAGGGGTAATTATAAAAGCAACAATCCTGATGATTACTTTGATGAGGATGTTGAGATGGAGGATGTTGAGTAATCTTTTATCGTTTACGTCTTTATATAGCAGATTATATGAATTTCTGTAAAAATAAATCAAATGTCTGTGTTGTGAATTTCAATAGATTATATTCAAAGATAGCATGACAAGTGAAAACGAAGATTTGTATAAATGCTAGGTCTTTCACGAATTGATAAATCCTCGCTTGTGACTTCTTGTCGGAGTGTAGGTAGGTTCTGTTTTTTTTTTTGTTACAATTTTTTTTTCAAAAAAAAAAAAAAAAAATATTATTTCAAATGTTTAT